>LOJH01000386.1:29551-45003 GCA_001685095.1 Ellobius talpinus | reverse complement strand
AGAAAGAAAGAAAGAAAGAAAGAAAGAAAGAAAGAAAGAAAGAAAGAAAACTCGGAACAGGTTTGATTACTATGGTACCACAAATCAGACCCTTGGCATCAGAGCCTCCTGAAAGCTGGGTCCATGGAGGAGGGGGTGACTGGTCATGTCCTTATAGGAAGAATAGAGCCTCTAGACTCATGGTCACAATGGTCCCTTCTCTCTGATCGCCTTTCACACTCCCGTGATTGAGGGGGAACCAGGGCTGTAGGCCTCACTGTCTTCTCCACAACGGTGGAGACGGACTCCTGCCAGCATTTCGACTTTTGGCAGGGGTGGACATGGGGTAGAGTTTCAACTTGGCCAAGTCAAGCCGGACCCCACAGAAGGCAACAGCTGCGGAAGCACAGCAGATGTACAAAGCGTACCACTAGCTGAGCGTGTGGCACACGCAGGATTTAGAGTCCGAGGCCAGCCTGGGCTATGCAGGGAGATCCTAGATAGGAAAAAGAAGAAAACCTCTTTCTTTCTCCCATCTCCTCCACAGATCTGGGATCTGGAGACTCATGGCTGCTGCTTTACTGCCTCTTCCAAAGCCAGTGGCATCAAGGGAGAACTCTCGGCCTGCCTCTACCTCCCTGGACCTAGAACCCTGTGCATGGCCACAGATACCCTGGCTTTTCTTCATCTGAAAGTGGGGTATGAGCTCTCTGTCCTCTGGGCTTTGTTTGAAGAATGTTCTAGAGGGTGCTAGAGAATTCCAGTGGCATGGTCAATGTTCTACTTAATGCTCTACCATTCAGGTCCCAGGCTCTGAACTTGCAGCCCTGGGCCTCTGGCCTTTAGCTTATGTTTGGTGAGGCCCTTTGAACTCCCACACTTGAGTAACCTGGACTATCCAGAAGCAACTTTGCCCTGGGCTTATCCCACTCACCAGCCTTAAGTGTACAGTACATAAAGATTCATTATATGGGGGCAAAAGACAGAAACTGAGCAGACAGAGCCCCAGGGGTCTGGCATTCCCACAGTACTGTTGCTTCTGCCCTGCCCCATGTCTTAGACCCCCCATCCATAAAATAAGCCAGCCATACAGGGAGCACACACCCAAGTGACAAGTCAGGGATGGAATGAGGACCTGTGAGGATTCCCTTCCCCAGTGCCTAGGCCAGTAATGCCTTGAGGGTGGAGTCTCCTGGATTCCACATGTATTCTAGTTTCCTTGACACCCCCAAACTCCACCACAACCCCCAGCCATAGAGTCATTACCTCCTTGACAAAGAGTCTAGTGGCCACTTGCCTCTGGGGGAGGGCAGTCTTCTGGCTTCTCCCTGCTCCCACCTCCTTATGAGATGAATCAAAGGAGAGATGAAACCCTATGTTATAAAACAAAACAAGGAAAAAACACAAGAAACACATATAGACGTAGAGACACACAGATTGGCTCACACAGGAATTCCCTAGAAACAAAAAATGGAAACTATAAAATAAAAACAAAAGACCTGCAGGATAAGAAAAAAGAAAAATGCCCAGACAAAGAATTGTGGGACAGAAGACACCACTGAAAGTTTGTTTTGGGTTGGCCATCTTCTGCTGGTCATGAATGGGACCTGGCCTGAACAGTGGTCCATATACCAAGTGAAACTCCTTTAGAGAAAACTAAGCTTTCATTTGGTTATCAATCAGAGATAGCTCCTGGGTTAGGGATGTGGGGTCGGCGCTGGGATCCTGTCAGGTCCTGCCACAGTCTCTGTGAGTCCTACAGGCGTCAGTCCGGGTGTGCTTAGAAGGCCTTATTTCCATCCCCTCTGCTCTTTCTGCCTCTTCTTCTACAGGACTCCTTGAGCTGTGAGAGGAGAGATTTGATGGAGACATCTCATTTAGGGGTGTTCCAAGGCCTCTTGCTCTCTGCACACTGTCCAGCCGTGGTCCCCGTATTTATTCCCATCTGCTGCAGGAGGAAGCTTCTGATCTATGAGCATTGCAGAGTGTCATTAGGAGTCGTTCTGTTGCTATGTTCCTTCAGCAGAGCCGTGGTATTTGCTTTCCCCTAGGTCCCTAGTTTCTTGGCCATCTAGCAGTGTGAGGGCTGGGTTCCATCTCACGGAGTGTTTTGTGTATTTAGGGGATTTCTACATGTGCCAATTTGTCTGTCTCTACATCTATATATGCTTCTTGTGCTTTTCCTTTGGCTGTTTGTTTGCTTGCTTTGTCCCATTCATGTTTGTTTACTTATTTTCTTAGATGCCTGTTTGTTTTCTAATGAGAGGGTAGGAAAGGATGTGGATTTGGGTGGATGGGGAGGTGGGGAAGAAGGGGAGAATCACAATCAGAATATTTTGCATGAAAACAAACAAACAAACAAAAAAGCACAAGGGGCTAGGGATGTGGTTCAACAGTTCAGAGCACTTGCTACTCTTGCAGAGGACTCAGGATAAGTTTCCAGCATCCACATTGTGCCTCCGTGGCTCATGACTACGCGTAACTCCAGTTCCAGGGGATCCTCTTCTGCAAATACGAGGCACCCATGTGGTGCACATACATGCATGCAGCCAGAACACTCAGACACATTTAATTAATTTATTAATTAATCTAAAACAGACAAAAGGAAATGCACTTCCTGATACCTGTTCCCACAGCCTATAAGGAAGCATCCTAAGAGGCC
Organism: Ellobius talpinus; assembly: GCA_001685095.1. Taxonomy (NCBI): domain Eukaryota; kingdom Metazoa; phylum Chordata; class Mammalia; order Rodentia; family Cricetidae; genus Ellobius; species Ellobius talpinus. Next base: position 42,362 of record LOJH01000386.1, on the reverse strand, counting down.
CAGAGGTTATGGAATAAGCCACACCCTTCTGTGGAGAAGGAGTTCTCCCTGACTTCCCTGTGTGAGTGGTGGGTGCTTGACATACGCTTTCAGTACTTCGAGGTTCTCTGTAATCCAAAAGCTTGGCCCTCGTCATAGTCGGCCTAGTGTAAGTGTGGCTCACTCTTCGTTATGTTTATGTGGACACTGGGAATCAAACCCAGGTTGTCTAGAAGAACAGCCAGTGCTTTTCACCTCTGAGCCATCTCTCCAGCCACACATGGCTCACTCTTAATCCTGCTATTCCTCCTGGCTCCACACCACACCCTCCTCCTCCCCGCCACGTTTTCCTTTTGTCTTGCTTTTACCAGCATTCAGCAGTTCTGAGAATCCAAAGCCAGAATTCACGGCCCGAAACCAGGATGCAGAAAATCCTTACAGTGACTATCACAGCCTGCGGGTTTCAGATACTGTCTCACAGTGGTGACTGGATTCCTGTGCCCCAAATCAAGACTTTTGCCTTCCCCTTGTTTTCTCTTGATGGAACAGAGGCACGGAGGTCGGGGTTCTTAATCCATTTGTTGTACCTCAGAGGCCAAACTGCAAATGGGAAGAGCTCATTTCAAGGGGGCTGGAGCCCACACTGGGTGGTTCACAACTGCCTGTAACACTAGTTTTAGAGGACCTGACCCCTCTGGCCCCTATAGGCACCTGTACTCACGTACATAAACCCACACACAGATACCCACATACACATAGATAAAAATAGTTTTTAAACTAACTTTGTGGAAAAGCAAGCACATATCACGGCATTGCGAGTGGCCTTGGTCTCGGCCATCCACTCTCTTTCTAACCTCAGTGAAGCCATGCGGCCAGCTAGAATGGCTCAGAAAACTCAAATAGAGCCACGGCAAAATGATTGGGACAGCCAGGCTCCCGAGCAGTCTGGAGTGTTTCACTCAGGATGCCAAAACAGCCTGCTTCCGGGGGGAACCTTCTGTCAATCAAATTGCTGACTGTTCTGCGTGACAGAATTGTGTAGAACAAACAGCCCGCTTGATTGATTTCTTTTGGAATGCGATGCCGTAATGGGAAGTGTGCTTTGTGGTGGACTCAGTCTCCAGTGCCCGATTGTGTCCCTGTCCTAGCCCACCCCATCCCTGCTGTCACTCAAGAGCTGTGCAACCCAGAGTTACCTAACCCTCCTTTGCCTAAGCACTTCCCACAGCAACTGGGAAAGTCCATTCTGTGGACTTCCTGCCTCCTCCGGTCTGGGTCAGACACCCCCTTCCTCCCGCTGCCTGCCACACACACCTCCTAAAGCCCCAGGACAGGCTGCTTCTCCTCAGAGAGTAGTCTGAGCATCATGCCCGAGACGCTTGGAGAGTCACTGCAGAAGAGGGAGGTGGCAGGGAGACCACACAAGGAATTAACGTTCGGTATTACATCCACTGCATGCCGCCAACATTTATATCCATTCCCTCATAATTATTCCTCACATTTCCAGAAGAGATTGTATTTTGTGTAGGGAACCAGACTCTGGTTGCCCTGCTGTGCCCTTCGCACCTGAGTACCCACAGAGTCACAGCAGAGGGCCAGCTGCAACCTGATTGGCCTCATCACTGCAGTGATTAAGAAGCGGGGCTTTCTGGGCACAAGGATTCATAGTGTGCTAATTTGTTTATGTGCGTTTTAGAGGAAATCTAAATTCTCAGCACTCCAGAGCATTCCATAAGTCATCCAGTCACACTCTTCCTGTCCTCAAGAAGAGACACATAGCCCCGTGTGGTGACACACATCTGTGGTGCTATTATTGCTCAGGAGACAGAATCAGAAAAATCTTGAGTTTGAGGTCAGCCTGAGCTACAGGAGAGCAAGTCTCAATCAATCAAGCAATCAGTCAATTGGTCGGAAGTACGTGCTCTCTGTTTTCTTCTTTAGCGGTCATTAAAGTTCACTGTGTGTCAATCACGTGTTCTGAGAGTGCCTTATCGTATATGCGCTGTTCTAAGAAGATGCTATGTCTCTCTTCCTATTCCTATTCCCTGTGTCCTAGTCAGGGTTACTACTGCTGTGACGAAACTCCATGACCAAAGCAGCTTGTGGAGGAAAGGGTTTATTTGTCTTACACTTCCACATCACTGTTCATCATCAACAGGAACTCAAGCAGGGTAGGACCCTGGAGGCAGGAGCTGATGCAGAGGCAGGCCACGGAAGGGTGCTGCTTACTGGCTTGCTCCCCATATCGTACTTGCTCAGCCTACTTTGTTATAGAACCCAGAACCACTTGCCCAGGGGTGGTCTCCCCCACAATGGCCTGGTCTCTCCTCCATCAATCACTAAGGAAATGCCCAAGAGGCTTGCCTTACAGCCTGATCTATGGAGGCAGTTTCTCAGTTGAGAAATCCTTGCTCTTTGATGACTCTAGCCTGTGTCTAGCAGACATAAGAACCAGCCAGCACACCCTGTTATACTTTAAGACAGCGTTACTACCCCTACATTTCAGGTTAGAGAGTCAGACTTTGAGCAGTTAGGCAATTTCCCCCAGGTCCCTAGATCCATCATTTGAGCCCCAAGCCTCTCTTGATAGCCACTGTATAATGGAGCCGTAGACAAGGCCCCTCCTGGTGTCCCTGGCATGCAGTCACCTCAGCTCTTCATTGTCTCTGTTTTTCATGAGCAAGATCTGTCCCAGAGCCCCACCTGGTGCGTTCCCACCAAGAGCCTGTGGTGTGTTGCAGGTACAACCCAGCCTTCAGGCACGTGGTCAGCTGCTGTGAAGCATCTGTAAGTACCCGCTCGTGATGTCTTAGCAACGACACGCTTGTGAGGTTGCCTGGCCCCTCCACCTTCCCATTAAAGCTGGGCAGTGTGTTCCTAGAAATCAACAGTGGGGTGGACATTCACTTCTGCTCTGTTAATGATCCCAGATCGTTTGGACAGTCTTCGCTCAGAGTCAAGTGGAAGAGCCTGCTGTCTCCCCAGTGGCTTCCAGTAGGAATTCTTTGGGAGGACCATCCATCCCAAGAGTATTATATCCTTGGGATTATCTTGTATGTTCTAAAGCAAATACTTCTCACGGATTGGTTGAAACGCTAATCCACTGTCTGCTCAGAGGACTTGGGGAACAGGCTCTAAGCCTACCTCAGAGGAGCTGTCCGTGGGGTGGGGACTGACTTCAGCAAGACAGAGGATATTGGAGTCCCTGGGGGAGGACTCTCATTCAAGGCCTGCTTCAGGATGGGCCTGGAAGAGACTAGAATCAAGAGCAATGGTGCTGAGGGAGACCTGAGGACTGGGAGTTTAGAAGGCGCAAGAAATGAACCCCACTGTCACAGGTTCTTTTCCAGTAGCTTCAATAAAATACCCTGACAAATGCAACTTCAGGGACCAGAGTGGGGGCTGAGAGGGTGAAGAGGTGAGGGGGTGAGGGGGTGAGGGGGTGGGTATTTCAGTTACAGCCTGTTGTTGCCAGGAAGTCATCACAGCAAAAGCTGCAGAGAAGTGTGAGCCTAGGTCACATCTCATCCACAGTCCGGAAGTGTGAACTTAGGTCACACCGTATCCACATCCACAAGTGTGAGCTCAGATCCCATTGCCTCCACAGTCCAGAAGTGTGAACTTAGGTAAATCACATCCACAGTCCAGAAGTGTGAACTTAGGTAAATCATATCCACAGTCCTGAAGTGTAAACTTAGGTAAATCACACCCACAGTCCAGAAGTGTGAACTTAGGCCACACTGTTCTCACATCCAGGAGCATGAGTCCGGCTCTTCACTCAGTTCAGAACCAGTGCAAAAACCTGTGCCTCTCACATCCAGGGTGGGCTTTCTTCCTACCTCAATTAACCCAAGCTTAAGAAAATCCCTGCAAGCCTGCCCACAGCCAGCCTAAATCTTGACACTCCCTCACTGAGACTCCTTTTCCTGGGGAGTCTACATTGTGTCAAGTTGACAGTCAACAGTATGACACCTATCAATACTCTGGACATTGAACCTGCCGACTGTGAAACCAAACATTTCCGTTGTTGAAGCAATCTAGTCATGGCTAACTGCTATGGCTGTGCTAGCAGATGAATACACTCAGTCTGGAAGTACAGACACTTCCTAGGTAAACATTTATTTTTAAGATGTGTTTATTTTTATTTAATATGTTTGGGTGTTTGCCTGCATGTATGTCTGTGTCCCATGTGTGTACTGTCTGCAGAGGCCAGAAGAGGGTGCTGGATCCCCGAGAACTGCAGTTACAGATGGTTGTGAGCTGCCATGTGGGTGTTGGGAATGGAATCCCTCACCATCTAAGCCATCTCTCTAGCTCCTCTAAGCAGTCTTCTTTGATATTTATGTCGCCAGACTTCTCAATGCAAATTTCCGTTGATTTGATAGCCATTACCTCTAAGCCATCTTTCTTTCAACTTTTTATACAGGTAGTAAAAGTGTGGGACTTTGAAACAGGAAGACAGATGTCTGAGTTTATTGGGTGTCATGGCAATGCCAGCATCACCTGTCTGACTTTTGACTCCAGCGGAAGAAGGTACGCCCTTTCTCTAGTGTCATGAACCTTTCAGCAGGGTGACCTGGATCGTGTCTTCTGAGTGGGGTAATCTTTTCCTAGGCTCGTTACTGGGGGCAGAGATGGCTGTCTGAAAATATGGAGCTACAACAATGGAAATTGTCTCCACACCCTTCAGCACGGCAAGTGAGGCTGGGGTACTCCAGCAGGTGGTCCCCATAATGTATTGATGCACAACTGGGCATTTACCATAAATGGAAGGGAACCTAGTGAGATAGAGGCTACAATGTGTGTGACATCTCCACCTCCCCTTTTTCTGTATTTCTCATTACTTAATGTTTCTGAGCTTGTGTTTCATGGGGATACAATCACAGAAATTAAATACCAGTCTCTCATAAATCTCCTGAACTGCCCCTAGGCTACTCATTCATTCATTTGCTATATCTATTCTTGGTTAAAAAAATTCCCTGATTCTGGCCTGTCTACTGATAACAGAGCAGATAAGATGCACATTCTTCAACTATTAAAGGGGAATACATAAAGTCGAGGTGAAAGAAGCAGGACGCTAAATTTCCGAGCCTCTGTCCCGAGTCTGCTTCGACCTCTGTGTGACCATCTGCCTATTCACTCAGTGCCCTGTGCTTTTGGGTCCTATAAGGAGAAGCCAGGCCTCTTCCTGTAGCCAATCAAGGGCAGAATCAGACAGGGTGGGAAGGTGGTCACAGATGAATGATGCTTTAATGATCCGGGTGACATCTGACCCTGGGCTAAAACCTAGAAAGTAAATGACGACATCTGTTCTGGTCATCAGACACAGGAGGACAACATACAAAAGCTAAATTAAGCAGGAGTTAATAGGGAAAAATGTTTGACGGAAGGTGATAATGTATTTCTAGATGGAAATCAAAGTGAGGTCTGTGACTGTACCTACATGGAGGTGAACCAAACTAGGTGAGTTCCATTCAGCTTGAGTTATATTTATATAGGACCCTTCTTTTTCCTACCATAGTTGGGGGGAAAACAGTTGTATTAGTTAGCTTTTCATAACTGTGAAAAATACCTGAGATAAGGTGGGGGGGGCGTATTTTGGCTCATAGTTCCTGGGGTCTCAGTCCATCATCAACCGAGGTGAAAATATCCCGGTAGAAGAGCAATGGTAAAGGAAGGATGCTCACCTCATGGTAACCCTGAAGAGAAGGGAGACAAACACAAAACTAACCATAAGATAAAGCCTTCCTGTGGCCACTTCCTCTAAAACCCTCCTTTTTCTTCTTTAGAAGACTTACTTATTATGCATGTGTACGTATGCCTGCATGAGTTTATATGGACCTCATATGTGCAGTGTCCATGGAGGCCAGAGGGCCTAAGAATGATGCCCTTGGCACTGGAGTTAGAGACATTTGGGACCCACCTGATATGGGTGCTGAGAACCAACTGGGTCCTCGGACAAGAACAGTCAGTGCTCTTAACTGTGATGATCATTGAGTGATGGCCACTGTCTGATGGTCACTGTCTGATGGTCACTGTGTGATGGCCACTGTGTGATGGTCACTGCATGATGGTCACCATGTGATGGCCACCATGTGATGGTCACTGTCTGATGGCCACTGTGTGATGGTCACCATCTGATAGTCACCATCTGATGGTCTCTGTATGATGGTCACCATGTGATGGTCACCGTGTGATGGTCACTGTGTGATGACCACCGTGTGATGGTCACCGTGAGATGGCCACTGTGTGAGCCATAGGCTCAGCAGTTAAGACTGTTCTTGCAGAGGCCCCAGTTCTGGGCTCCACTGGTACCAGAGATACACGTGATGCACATACATAGATGCAAGCATAACACCCCACATCCATAAGATAAAACGATACTAATAAAATTTTTAAAAATTCAAAGTAACAAATCAGAGTGGAAAAAATAACTTCAACCACCATAAATCAAAGAATAAAAACACAGTAATTCCTTCCTGAACACTAGGAGAGTGAAGCAATCCTTGGACCATTTCTGTGAATGATGTTGCCTCAGGGATTCAGACATGCTCTAAAGATCAAGTCATTCTCAGGAAGGCAGCTCCTCACAGAGGATCTGTAGATCTCAGAAATGATGGGATGGTCTGTTTCTGTCTCCTGATGCTTGAACAGGAACCCTAATTTATCAAATTACATTTCCCATTGTTCTTCATAGGCACTGGAAAAGTTTATACCCTTTTATTTATCATATGGATAGGACAGAGTTAAACCATACAGTTAATTCTATATAAAAGTAAACCGATGGAAGTTGAAGTGTTACAATGTAACGTCTTGTTGCTGTCTTAGGTGTGTCGTAGCTGTTGGATGGGACAGAAGAATAAATGTGTATTTTGTAAGTGAAATGTAACAAATGAAGATGGTTCAAAAACCTCTTCCCTCCTCCCTCCCTCTCATTTTTTAGTGTATTTTTTATTATTCTTAATTATGTGTGTGTGTGTGTCCCTGCATGTAGGTGTATGCATGTATGCGTGGGTGTCAACAGAAGCCAGAGGCATTGGACCCTCTAGAGCTGGAGATAGAGACAGTTGAGAGTTGCCTGGCTTAAGTGCTGAGAACCGAACTCAGGTCCTCTGGAAGAGCAGCCAGGGAGTGCTCTTAACTCTCTTCACCTCCTAGCCATCTCTCCAGCGCCCGGCCTCTCATTTAAGAGGCGATTTGAGAATGCTTTTGCTGCCTGGTATAAAACAAGTGACACACAGAGGATTCTCTCTTATTTCTCCTTATTCTTTCCTCCCTTCATTTCTTTTGAAACACACACACACACACACACACACACACACAATCTTCCCAGTGTTCCCGTTGAGAGGATGTGCCATCTAGGAAAGCTGTCAGGATCCCGGGGTTCCTGAGAGCCTGGAGACGCCTTCACAGGTCTTGAGTTCTAACAATGACTCACTCCTCACTCTTTCTCCTACCTCCCCCACCTACAGCCCCTCCTCCCCAGCCTGAGGAGTTTCCCAGCTGGCTTGCAAAGACACAGGTCTTAGGGAAAAGCTGACTTTCACTTCCTTCCTTCCTCCAGGCCTGTCTTTAAAGCTTCCTAGAGCCCCTCCAATCAGGAAGAGGAAATGAAAGGCCACCCAGAGGCATCTCTACATACACGAAAACCCTCTTTATGGAGGGGCTTAAGGGACCGAAGTTTAAAGTACTGCCCCAAACTAAATTTTAAATCTACCTGTGACATTTTATCGCCCTGCTTGCTATGCTAGGCGGTCCTGGATTTCCGAATGCATTTAAAGGCTGTCCGGGCTCCTTATTCATTTGAAAGTTCACTATATTTCACAGTCTGAGCCTTGCATCCTGAGAGTGATTTGAGAGATGAATACCTGTGAAGTTTCAGCACTGAATTTGTCCTTTGGTATTACAGCTTTCGAGGCTGATGGCTTTGGGTTTAGCCCGTGAAACAGCTCTGGGTCTTATTATGAAGGCAAAGTTATGCGGTGGATCCAAGAAGAGCTTGTCAGTTGACATATGATTTGCTGAAATGCAATCACCCAGACGTCAGGAGTGGATTGCTTTTTCTTCCCACTGGCACTTGGGAATTTGCTTTGACATTTCAAAAATCTGCATCAGCCGTGGGGTGAGGGGTAGGGTTATGAAACGTGCCAACACCTTCTCTCTGAAGTTGTGTGTGTTGGCAGCTCACTTTACGGCTCGCACAATGTGTCCTGTTTGGCTTTGGATACAGGACACACCTCGTGATTTTCATCATTTCTGGAAGCCTCAACCCCGCTGGCAGGATGACCTGGTGAGCCGCGGCCCACTGTTAGGCCCTCAATCCACCCAGTAGCACACAGTGGAGATCTCCTTCACTCAAGGGGCTACCCTGTGTTTCCTGAACCCGCCACACACGCTTAGTTTCCCAGAAGCCTCTGCTATATGTATGGCAAGACTCCCGCCCATGTAGAACAAGGTGCACTGAGGTCCAAGCAGCTGCCTCCTCTCTGGGAAAGGTGATGGCCCCAATGTTCAAGTTGTGGCTTGGAGCAAGAGGGCAAGGTTCCAAGCTGCTCTCCATGAGGTCCGCTGGGAGTCCCCACGTGCAGGAATCTCAAGGTGGCGAGGGTGTGGGTTTTTGCCAAAGAAGCATTCATTTCCTGCATCTTCCTGGTGAGCCAAATTCCATTCCTGATGTCATGACGTTCCTGACTCGCTGTGGCTGGTTAGAGGCCCAGAGCTGGGGGACAGCTGGCAATGCTTGTTAGAGATCAGAACGTTCTGGGTGCCCTACAGCCTCCCAGGGATGAATGGCTTCCTTCAAAACTGTCTGGGTGCCTAGGCAATAGGACAAACATACAGAAAACAAGGCCACCCCGCCCAATTGTCTGCCACTGCCCCACCTACCTTATGTGCCCTACAAATATTCCAGAGGGCACATGTCACTAGAATACATACTTTATTGTCTTAGTCAGGGTTATTATTGCTGTGATGAAACACTTTGATCAAAGATACTTGAGGAGAAGAGGGTTTATTTGGCTTGCACTTCTATATCCCTGTTTACCATTGGAGGAGGTCAGGACAGGAACTCAAACAAGGCAGGATCCTGGAGACAGGAGCTGATGCAGAGGCCGTGGAGGGGGCTGCTTACTGGCTTACTCATATGGCTTACTCAGCCTGCTTTCTTATAGAACCCAGGACTACCAGCTCAGGGATGGTACCACCCATAGTGGGTTGGGACCTCCTCATCAATCACTAATTGAAAAACATGTCCCACAGGCTTGCCTACTGCCTGATCTTATTAGAGGCATTTTTTCCCAACTGAAGCTTGCTCTTCTCTGATGAATCTAGCTTGTGTCAAATTGACATAAAGCTAACTAGTACATCCATGTAACTAAGCCTCCGTGGTCTGAAAGACCTTACCCAGTGCCCAGTTTGTAATAATTGCCCCGTGATTCTGTTTTTATTCATTCAGCATCCACCGAGTGCCTCTTGTGGGCCAAGTGTTGTTTCTGGGAGTTGCAATGGTGAGCAAGCATGGCCTCACCTTCACAGAGCTTACAGTTTAGTGAGCATGGCGGAAGTAATGAAGTTATATGCCAGGTCCCCAGGGGAGCCATGGCATTTGGATATCACACATGGGTCAGTGAAGTGCACATGTATCCAGTCCTCCATCCTGCACACATATTTGCCGAGCACTGGCCTGCTCACTTAGTAGCCAGGCATAGAAGAGACAACTATGATTCTTGAGATGCTCCCAGACAGGTGAGGCACGGAGGGGAGAGGAAGCATGGACCCTAACAAATGAAATGATGATGAATGATAAACAGCCACATTTCCAGAGCCACTAGCTTTGCTGCGACGTTATCTGGGAGATTAAAGATCACAAGGGCTTTTTCAGAAGGGAAAGATAAACTTTATGAGGACCGAGAGAAGATGCTTGAGTGCGGTATGGAAGTATAGAAGCGTGGTGTCTGGAAGGACTGTGGAGAGTCTGACTGGCATTAGAAGTGGAAGGGAAGATATGCTAATGAGATGTCTCAACAGAATGTGCATGCTACAAAGCTTAAACAACAGAAATCTATTTCCCTGGGTTCTGGTCCTGAGGTCGGGGTGCCAGCTTGGTCAGGTTCTGGTGAGGGCTCCCTTTCTGGCTCACAGATAGATAGTGACGGCTGTCAGCAACTCTTTGCTATGTCCTCAGACAACAGAGAGAGCATGAGCTGTGTGCCTCTTCCTGTTCTTAGATGGACCTTAATCCCAACATGGGGACCACATCCTCATGAGCTCATCTGACACCAATAGCCTCTCTACAGTTGGGGCAGGACATGGAAAAGCCCAGACCCAAGTGCTTAGCACACATTGTGGGATAATAGGGTAGGAGTAGAAATCTGGCAATAGAGGATCATGGGAAGGAGATAGCTGTTAGTCTTCTTTTTCCTGAGTCTCACATTATAATCTGTGTTCAAGCAGACAGAGCCTCTTGGGCCATCAAGCCAAGTCCTCAAGGGACACCTTGTGGCAAGTACACAAAAACAAAGATAGAAGGATATCTTAATACGGCTGAGGGACACCAATTGCCATGACATAGTAAGCTCTCACACTGGGAAATGGGAAACGTACATGTCCAGGGGCCTGGGAACCCTGCAGCACTGGTCTCCCCACACCAGTTTGGGGTTCTCGTCCTCAGCAGAGACACCTGTGCCAAGCGCCTCCTTTTCAGAGAAGCCCCATAGCTTCAACTCCTGTTGACAGTTTCACCTCAGGAGGGCGGGTGGGAGTCCTGAGCTCCTCTCTACTCTGGCATGTGGCTTTCTGGCTGGTGGCAACCAGACCTCCTTAGCCCCTAGCTGGGTTCTCTTGTCCACATGCAGCCTGAATGAAGACACCTTGTCAACAATTTGCATGCTGGCAGGATGATGAACTAAGGACATGCTACTTCCCTTAGAAAGCTGGGGCCCTAGAGGCGATGGCCAAACGGAAACACGGCAACACAGTGATTGGCATACAGTTTCTGACAGGAAGACACAAAGGTCCCAGAGAACCCCTGTGCATCTGATTTTAAGTTCCCTAAAGTTGCCTTACGTGAGTTGGGATCTCGTTTCTCAGCTCTGTCTTTCTTTCTTAGAACCACGGGCACAAAGAGGACATCCTTTGTGTGGCCCAGTGCCTACCTTTTCTTCTGGCCACCTCCAGTTATGATGGAGAGATAATAGTTTGGAATGTCGTCTCGGGCCACATGTACTGCAAGCTGAACCCTCCCAGTCCCATGGATGGCCAGGACCACAGAGAAGGTAGGGAAGGGGCAGGCACCATAGCCTATATGCACAGACCACCTCATCAGCTTGAACTCAGCAAACTGAAGGAGTCTCTATTTGGAGGCCACTTCCTGCTCGGGAGGGATTGGCCTTGGGTCACGCTTCCCTCCCAAAGCTGGGAGAAAGCTTAAGAGTTCAAAGGTCCAGGCACTATCTCTGGACGCTTGTCCATCGAAGTCTATCTCATAGTCTCTTTGAGGTTTGGTTTATTTGTTTCCAACCTGAAGGATGCTCCCACTGAGCCTGCCAGCATTACCCACCATGCTTTCTCTTCCTCCCCTTCTCTGTTATCGTCTACCTGACACATGCTTCTTCCACCCAGCTAATAAGCCTGTTCCCCATGTCCAGCCCAGGCACCGTCTCCTCAACATTTCAGGCTTCCAATACTGTCCTCATCCTCTGCCTCCTCAGTGGCCCCTGACCCACAGATCTCCTACCTCAATCCGACCTTATTGCTTGAGTATTCGATTGCAAATTTCCACCCCCACTCTCTGGATTTATTTGCCTGGTGCCTTTATTTTTTTTTGGTTTGGTTTGAGAGAGAGAGAGAGAGGGAGGGAGGGANACCAGGCTTGCCAGGTGGTGGTGGCACACATGTTTAGTTCCAGCACCTGGGAGGCAGAGGCAGGCAGATCTCTGAGTCTGAGGCCAGTCTGGTCTACAGAGTGAATCCCAAGGACAGTCAGGGCTACACAGAGAAACCCTGTCTCAAACAAGCTGTGGGTACACAGTTAGTTAAAAATAGCGGTCAAGTCATGTGGTCGGCTTGAGCACCACCTAGAGAAGACGCTAAAGCCTCTGGCAACCTAGACAACAGGGAATTCTTACCTGCAGCCTCACCACCAAGTCAGCTGCTAATCCCCATCTCTCCACATATTTAAAAAGATTATTCTCAGCCAGGTGGTGGTGGTGCACACCTTTAATCCCAGCACTCAAGAGCAGAGGCAGGTGGATCTCTGTGGTTTCGAGGCCAGAGGTCTTCAGAGCAAGTTCCAGAACAGTCATGGCCCAAAAAACAAAAACTTGAGAACATCTAACCACTTAACCCATTTCTTTTTGAGTTTATTGTTGCTGTTGCTGTTGTTTTGTTGTGTTGTGTTGTTGTTGTTGTTAATCATCTGGGAGGAAAGAGATGACATTCATTGCATTCCAGAAGTTTATTTTCTTTGCCATTAAACTGAAATTAAAGTCACTGGCCAAGGATGTGATGCTGATGTTTCAGGAAGCAATTCTGATGCAAAAGCCCTCCCTGTTCACTGCTCCAAGTCACCATGAGACTGTAAATTGTAAGCAGTTGCTGTTTGAGAATCCCTTCTGTTACAGAAATACAAATCCAGCTATCGCCACAGTAACACTTCTGCAAGGCAAAGTTTTTACAGGCACACACACACATACACTCACAAACACTCTCACTCACACACGCACACACCACACGCTCTCGTTCACACACATGCATGCACCGACACACACACATGCATATACATACTCTCACATACTTTCACGTGTGCTCTCTCTCTCTCTCTCTCTCTCTCTCT
>LOJH01000386.1:0-16483 GCA_001685095.1 Ellobius talpinus | reverse complement strand
AGGAAGCAGGGTTCCATACCCCTCATTTCCCTGAACATTCAGGTTTGTTTTTATTAAGTCATCCCTGAGCGCCTTTGGGGAAAGCCTGTTCGACACTGGCTTCACTGTATTTGTTGGGCACCGCTCTGTGCCTACACCATACTGCAATCCAACACGGTGGACACATCCGCAAGCAGAGAGGAGTCTGTCCTGAAGAGGGAAAGACAGGTCTCCAGCCTCCATGGCTTCATGGTTTGGCTCTTGCATGATGGGAGGAGCGTGAAGCACTGTGGGAACACTGATATATGGGATGCTGGGATAGAGAGAATTCATGCTGATGCCCAAGAGATATTAGCACAAACACTACCATGGGGCTTAACAGGAGACAGAGGCGTTACTGCGTGGATGAACCTAAGTATACTGTGCTAAATGAAACAGCCGTCCACAACATCACAGACACTGCTTGGTTCCAAGGCATGGGGTACCCAGAACAATCAGACTCATTAGAGTCAAAGCAGAACGGCTGCTGTTCGGGCCAGAGGATGAGGGATGTTGTTTAATGTGTGTGTGTTCTGTTTTGTAAGGTGGATGAGTTTGGGAACTAAATATGGTGGAACGTAGAAGCAGTCCTGGCACTTGGGAGGTGGATGCAGGAAAATCAGTTCAAGGTCACCCTCAGCTATAGGGAGTTTAAAAGGCCAGGGACCAGCCTTAGAAAAGCCAAGTTCTGGAAATGGATGCTGACGGTGGCCCGCTGTACAGCAGTGTGCATGTACTAAATATGTATTTGATTCAGGTGGCCAACTTATACAATGTGTTTTATACCATAATTAAAAATAAAGAACCAGGGGACCAGAAAGATGACTCTGGTTAAAAGCACTTGCGGCTCTTCCAGAGGACCCAGGTTCAGTTCCCAGCACCCACACAGCAGCTCACAGCCATCTGTAACTCCAGTTCCAGGGATATGATGCCCTCTCCTAGCCTCCACAGGCAATGCACATACATGGTGCACAGACACACATGCAGGCAAAACACCCATACGCATAAAACAAAAATATTTTTTAAGAAATTAAAAAGAGAAGCGGTAAGAATATGAAAGAGCAAAGCTCTAAAGAGCCGAGGGACAAGTCCTGCACTTGAGTTCAGTGTGACTGAAATGGTGTTGGGGTGTGGGAGCGGCTGGAACCAGAGAAGAATTGTAACAGGTGGGGGCAGTTGGCCTTCCATCTTCTAGAAATGACCAGAAGCAAAAAGCTGGTGACCGACTGCCAAGGGAAAGGGATGCTGGGGTACTCAGCTGGGGGCTGTTGTAGCTGCCAGTCTCCAGACACCCAAAGAATCCTCACACTTGTCCTCTTCCCCCAGACTGCTACCAGCACAAAGAAAGCATTGCTGGAAGGTGCCTGAGCTCAAATGGCCCAGCATTTACCAGGCCCTCCAGTGCCACGAGATCCCCTGTGTGTCTGCTCTCAGGGAGAAGCCAGATCTGTCCATCATTGGCTCCGACATGTTCACCGAAGGTTTCTGCGGCCAGGAAAGAGAAGCGGAGCTGCTGGGAAGGAAGGAACACTTACCCTGGGGCAGTTTCTTTCCTGAGTACTAAGGACCTTGCCTTCCTTGCTTGGCCAGTTCTTTCCTGTGTAATGGAAAAGGTCTAACTGAGATTAAGCTTTGCCCTGTGGAAGCAACGAAGGACAAAATGAAGAAATGATCTCAGCCCAAGTGGGCTCCTCCCAAAGCAATTAGAGCTGAAATCTCAGAGAATAAGTCATCACAGTGTTCTTTCTGGGAAGTCAATGTCTCACCTGTGTGGAGGAAAGCCAAAGCAGGTGGTCACAGCCAGTGGCCCCAAACAGCTCCTCCACTGACCACCTCTGAAGAGGCCCAAGGATAGGGCAGAGCAGGGAGGTTGCTGGGAAACAGATGGTAGTTTGGTAATGTGCTTTTGGCAGGGAGGCCTGCTTTCGGACAGATGTGGTCTCCCATCCATTCCTAACAGGTCCCCGGGAATAGATACTGTTAGCAGCTGCCTTACCAAGGAGGAAATGGAGGCTTTCCAAAGTTGATTGCTGTAAGAGATGAGCTCTATCAAGAGGGGCTTGACCTTTTCTCCACCCAATACTCAGGCTAGGTGTGGCTCCTAGGAGCTGGGGAGGGGGAACTTGTCCCTCTGACCAGTACAGGTGGCAGATCAAAGGCGCTGGTGGCTATTTTGTCCTCTTTAACCCTGACCACACCTGGGCTACCAGTGAGAGTTCTGCAGACTAAATTATGCTCCTGGTCTTGAGATGATAGGTCACTGTGGCTATTTCTGGGGTCCTTACGAAAAACAAAGAGATGCATGGGAAAGAGGTGGAAGAGGAGGAGAAAGGAGGTAGGGTAGCCCCCCCGGAGGCTGGAAGAGGCAGACAGGATACTCAAGAGATACTGGCTGGAGCACGTTCTGCCCACACCTTGGTCTCATACTTCTGGTCTCCAGAGCTGTGAGAGAATAAACGTGTTTGAAGGCAGCCTATGGCTACTGTGCACCAGCGGCAGGCCCAGAAACCTAACACAGATACCATGCTTTCTAGAAGGAAGGCAGATTTCCCTGAGACACATGGAGTGCGGGCAGCGTGGAACTGCATTTTACTCCCAAGCGGTTCATATTTCATGTGTATGTCACAAATGTATGTGTCTGGGGACACAAACAGAAGAGCACGCAGCCTGGTAGCATAGAGACACACATCACTGTGAACAAGGGGTGGGGGCGGCACAGGAGATGGGAGCTGGGAAAGGGGATCCTGAGCAGGGGGGTGATAAAGAGGTAAAGGTTGTCCTCCCATAATGCTGACCACTCCTGGTCCATCCTTGTGTGGAGCTACGCATCCACAAACTAGTGTGTGTGTGTGTGTGTGTGTGTGAGTGTGAGAGAGAGACACACAGACAGAGAGGGGGGTATGCGTATGTATGTATGTTTGAGGTAGGAGGGCAAGTGGGGACAGGCAGGGCCACCATGCCAAGGAAATAGAATTTGGGCTGCACTATGGCCCTTCTCACCGAAGCCTCAGCCCTGCTCATCCCCTTCTCCATTGTCAGGACCCTCTTCAGCCAGCCCAGGTCTCTTCTTACCAACTGTAAGAGGAGAGTACCCAGCCACTTCTCTAAAACCAGGGCAGCGGGGGCGGAGCAGGTGATACTAACTCAGGAAGGAAATGGTACCACAGTGAGAATGTGATTCTGCAAAGCCACTGGCTTTGTTACCAACAGGCCTTGGCCCACAGGTGTGCGCTCACTCACCAGAGGCAGCCCCAGTCCTGGCTGTGCCCTCCCTGTCTCCTGGAAGCAACCTAAATGCCACCTACCATACTGGTGGCAGGGCCAGCAGACTTCAGTTTGGTCTTTTTTTAAATTTATTTATGTATTTTACGTATATGCATGCTCTATTTGCTTGTATGCCTGCATGATGGAAGAGAGTATTAGAAGAGGATATCAGATCCTATTATAGGTGGTTGTGAGTCACCATGTGGTTGCTGGGAATTAACTCAGGACCTCTGGAAGAGCAGCCCGTAACGGCTGAGCCATCTCTCCAGGCCAACCCATTAGGTCTTAATCACACAATTTTACTGTTTCCCTTTCTCTGAGGAATGGAGTTTGAAATGCTTTGTGATGAGACAGCTGTGTAGTAAGTGCATCAGGGATGACGTCAGCTATTGGCTGCCACTGATCCTTCCAGAAGGTACCAAGCAGGAAACAAGCAGAAGGCAAGACCTGGGGGAGGCCAGATGGACAGAGAGACTCAGGACACTCAAAGGCCCCTAGAGTTTGCAGTGTTAACATCTGTGATGTCCAGGTCTTGCTGATTCAATGGGCAAAAGGCAAGTACAATTAATTCTGCCTGTCCAGTGTTTTTGGAATACAGCAGTGACTTACACTGCAACCCATTTGCAGAAATCACCAGGGCATGTTCTATGGCATTCCCGATTCGTGCCCCGTGTGTCCTCACAGGCTGCTCTCCCTTCTAGTCTTCTGACATCCTCACTACTAGCTTTCTGAAGCTGTTTGTACAGACTCACTCTATTAGTCATTCAACAAATAATGACTGTTTAACCAAAAACGAAGAAGGCTGCCACACTCCTCCACTTGAGTCTGTGTAACCCAGGTTCCTCTTGGGTTCCTGTGGACTGAATCTGAGCATCCACATCTGCTGCCCGAACCACTGTTTGGTCTGTTTCAGCTGGACCTTCTGAGTTTCGCATCCAGAGCCCTGCTGCATTGAATTGCTTGGCCACCATTCTTCCTATGGCCCACTCTCCAGACCACACGCTTTCAGCTGGGTTTTCTCTCACTGCACAGCTAGTGGCCTGTCCAGCAGAGTAAGCTGCCTCTTCCTCTCTGAGGGCCAGGTTTCAAACCTACACAGAGAAATCCCAAGCGGCTAGGGACCTTGGCCAGAACACAGGGCTGGTGTGCATAGCGCACTGCAGAATGGACATGCTTTGCTGTCTGTGCACGTGCTGCTGAGAGAGGTACCACCACAGGCTTTATTCTCAGGGCGGTTAAGCTCAGGAATCATTTGACCGGAGATACGTGCCATTCAACAGGGACAAATAGGACTTTAATCAGGTCGCCCCAGTAGCTTCAACAGTCAGGTGGCCAAACGCTTTCTACCTAACATGGCTGCCTTTTTTCAGTGGGCTACATTTAATTGCTCAGTGGCTCTGAAGTAATCCATCTGCTAATTTCTCTTTTAAAGCCCTCACCCCCNCCCCACACACACACACACACACACACACACCTGGTTAAACACTTTAGTCTGGTAGGAGGGAAGCATTCAAGATTCTCAAGCAAAACTTAGATTACAAAATATTAGGTTGATTGGGCTAACCCTTTGAATGGATCTCAAATCCAAGGAATAGTTGTAAATGACATTTTGTGAGAATGGGACACGATGATACAACTGGGTCAGGACGAAGAGGCCTCTGTGAGAAGTGCATGGGAAGATGTGTTGAGCCTGAGAGTGACTGGCCACTGCAGTGTTCACTACCCATATAAAGATGAGAGCCTTACAGTAATAATAAGCGCTAATTTGATATTTAAGGGAGGTTTTCTTACATTTGTGTGAAAGCTGTCAGAATCCAAAAGGAATTGTGTCAAGCCACAAGCAACCAATAGTTGGAGTACAGATGCTGGAGATGCTAAGTGCTAGAAGCAGACAGAACCTATGGGCTGGAGAGATGGCTCAGCAATTAAGATCATTTGCTGCTCTTGCAGAAGATCAGAGTTCATTCAGTTACCAGCACCCTCATGGTGGCTCAGAGCCTAAGTCTAGGGGATCTAATGCCCTCTACTAGCCTCTATGGACAAGCACATGCCCTTAAATTCACTTGCCCAGTTTTCAAAAATCCTAAAAAGCAGAGCCAAGTGTGAAGTCACCAGAGGGTGCTACTCTCAGGAGTTGGTAGGCATATAGGGGGCTACGCTTAGCTCTGCAGAAAGGATCATTAGAGCAGGGGCCAGTCTCTCTGGCTCTCTCACACAGTAGTGATATATCATCATTCTGGGATGCAGTCAGGGAATTTTCCAGAGCTAGTCCTGGGCTAATTGTCTTTCAGCTTCCAAAATGGATCTGTTTACCCATCCCAGTCTACCAAAACTCAATCAATATGGCAGGAGAGCTCCAGGGTAGTGTCTGTGCAGGTTAGGTGTTAAGCTTCCCAACGCCAAAACCAGATTTCAGACACACACACACACACACACACACACACACAAAACACAGCCTTGCGTTTGAGTGATGTCTCCAGTAGTGGCACGCTGGCTGAGGAGACAGGATAGGACCTTGCTGGAAGGTGTGCCTTTGAAGGTGACACTGACCAAATCTGTTTTTTTCTGGGCTTCCTGGTTGACACCAGGTGACGAATTTTCCTCTGCCACTTGCTGACAACCATGATTCCCTGCCCTAGGGAGCCACGCCACCCTGAGCTCAAAGAACTCGACGCCGCAAAACCTTGAAGGACACAGAACACCAAAAGAACACTCAAACCCACCCAAGGTGGGATTTGGCTAAAATATTTGAAACTGGCTTCAGACCAGAATCCACAACAGCTGTGAATTTTTAATATTGGGCAACACTTACAGGAACCTTCTGGGCTTATAGTTGTAGAGAAACCCTGGGTGGGTAATCACTGGCCGACCCACCCATAGGTGGTCAGTCACCAGAGAACTAGGGGACAGTCATGGATGCCAGCAGGTTCTTCCAGGGTGGGGTTTCCAGCAGGTGCCATGTTTTAAGATGTACTTGTCCCCCAATACCATTCTGAGTCAGTGACAAAGTGAGCCGTTTAGAAATGACACCACAGGGTGAACTTTATTCTAAAGCTCATGAGGTGGTCACAATGATCACAGGATCCATACATCTCCCGTGTCTGTCGCACCTCCATGGGACAGTGCACTGTGGTGATGGTTACAGCCTTGCTCTGCATGCTGCTACAGGTCACTAGCTGCGCTGCACTCGCTGAATGTGTAATAATGGAAGCAAAATCACTCTATGGGGCAGACTTAATGAAAGCCCTTACAAATCAGACTTAATCTCATTTATAAACACCCACAGCCACACACATGCAGAAATGGAGAGAAAAAATGCAAAAGAAAAAAAAAAACACCTTGGCAAGAAGCACTGCTCTGAGATTCCAATCACGGAGCGCTTGAACAAGCAGGCAGAGTTTGTCTCCTCAAAAGAAACTCAACTCCTCAGCGGTCCAAGCGGCAATACTGCACAGCGTTCTGTGTGGGTCACACTGCCACAGGACTATCACCAAGGTCATTCTCCCTTAGGGTCAAAGACTACAGACTCAAGCTTTTCCTTTCCCCCATAAAATACACAAAATTTCTAGACAGTCTTAAAAAAAGAAAGAAAATATAAATACTCAGTCTGTTGTACAGAGTCACATACCATGGCAAACATTTCACGACTTGGAGGGGAAGCTGGTGCAGAGCCTAGTCCAGGTCCATGTTGACAGAGCCCTTTTCATTAGGGTGGCATTCACCATTCTGATGCGGGGCTTCAGCACCAAAATTATCTTTGCCTTCTAAATCATCTTTCTTGTCAAGATTTGGGCCATTGGGAGTTCTCTCCAGTTTAGGTGATTCAATTTTTGGTTTGGGTTGAGTTACAACAGGCTCACAAACGCTGTTCAGTTCCTAAGAAGACAAAATTAGCCATTAGATTTTAGCTCTGATCCACCCAGTTCACTCAACTACTTCCTCACATTCCTGATTCAGGATTTTCTTACCCAATTCCATTTGTCTCATCAAATCTGTACAAACCATAGTGACGAGCCTGAACAAAGTGACTACCTCCCTAGGGTTTCTTGGGGACTTGCTAGGTGGCTATAAACGCTACCTTATGGCTGCAACATAAAATGTAGGAATCATGAATTCCATAATACGGAAGGGACTCGAGGCTAAGACACTTCAAGATGTGGTCTATAGCTCAGAACTACAAAGTGGCTGAAATGGCCCATTTCCCCCGGACTTCCTCAAGTTACCCAGACAAGGCCTTTTTCTTCTTCTCAGGACTCTAGCACAGTGAAAGGCACCCCTGGTCAAATGCCCAACCTGCTGCTCTGCACAGCTGAGCATCCTGACCCACTTTACCCCACTTTACTTTTCTCCCACAGGATTAATGCTGACACCTGACGCATGTTGCTGGTATCCCCTCCACGGGGGGCAGGACTGACTGCCCTCAATGGTGTCTGTTTCCTCAAAAGACAAACAGCACCTGCTGGGACATGTAGGGGTTCAATGTACTGCTGGCAGCCAACTAGGAAAAATGGACGTAATGGCAGTAATGCATTAGGGAAGCCAGTACTGGTCCAGATGAGGTCAAAGATTTATAGGGAAAAACGCCATGTGTCAAGCTGACAGAACCCAGACGAAAGCTGATACTCACCTTGACTTTCGCTCTTATCTCCTGAGTGCGCACAACAGGGTCCTGGTCAAGACTCCTTTTAGCCTGAGCATTCATGACATTATTCATCCACTCCATCACCTCATTAACAGACTTCTCAACCTTCTTCATTTCAGATTCATCAATGTGGTTGTATTTCTCATCCTGGACAGAAAATACAGAGACACTAGAGAGTTCTGAACAGACACACATCTACTCTGACCCACTTTCCCTAAGTTCAAATCCACCTTGGTGTGAAATACCAATTCTCCTCACTCCACATTTATTAGGCTGGAGATCCTGAGGTCACGTGTTGGCTAAGTTCAGGTCACTCATCGGGTAACGGCAGCGCCTACCTTGCCTCTGAAGTCCGCTGCAATCTTGGCATAGTGCTGCAGCCGCTGTCCCAGCTCCTCCAATACTTTCGGCCGTTCCTCAGCTTCTTGAAACCGGACTTTAACAGGAGTACCCATTTTCTAAAGTGTAAGAGAGGGGTTAACAACTGCCAACCTCACACTTCACTAACCGCCTACGGCTTACAAAGCAAGCAGCACCTGTCAGGGCAAAGAGCTTACCATCAGCTCTTCCAACTTGTCAATATATGCTTGCTTGGCCTGGTCCTCTCCTTCCTCATACAGCCAGTCTTCTGTCTCCATGAGAAGCCTCAGGAACTTTTCATGTTCCTTTATATGAAAGATAAAGGTTAGTGGCAGCCTTACCTCAGAGGTTCTTAACCCAAGTAGGCATCTTAGGCAATGACCCCAGCAGCTCACTCAAGAGGGACCGGACACAATGGGTTCCCCTCACATTAACTAGAGTCCTATGGTATCACGTGAGGCACAGGCATTCGGGCTTCTGTCTTACTACATGATTTTAACACCACTTCTGCCTCACAATGCTGTACCTGAGAAACCCAGCTCCAGGTCATGCGTGGGTCACGGAAGAGCAATTATGTCCCTACTCTCCAAAACAACTGTCTCAATGATGCCTGGCACAGATATACTGTAGGGCAGCTCAGGGGTCGAGGATTGTGGGGGGGGGCTACCCCAAGTGCAAACCATCTTTAAGAGTCGATCCCTACACCAGTCTGGCCAGTCTTTTTTCCAAGTTCCACCTGACACACAGTTGTCCTTCTGGATCTACCCAGAGCTTCAGTTAGACAAGGAAGGGGCGAAAGGCGGGTGATGGATGCTTAGTAACAGTGCTGAACATGCCTCACGAGGTGACAGCAACAGACGGCTGCCCAGGGAACACCATCATAGAAGCTAAGGGTTCCTATTCATCTTTCCAGCCTCGATGTCATGTGTCTGTCAAGAGCAGATGTTTGCATGGTGAAGACTACTCGAGCAACAGGTAACACTCGTGGCAGCTGAGCCCTGCTCAGTTCTGCTCTCAAACTCTTGTTTTCGGAACACTCAAGTGACCACAAGCACAGTTAAACATCCTGCGCCTACCTGGTAAGAGAGCCCTGAAGCGTACCTGCTCGCATATGAATTTCTCGTATGGTCCACACAGCTTGTCCCTGAACTCGTACACACACTCCTCCACTGCGTTTTTAGCGTCGTTTCTCTCCTTCTCCAGTTTGTCCTGCATTATCATCTTCCCCTGTCAAGAAACAGAGGTCAGCCGACTCCCAGCGACTCAAGCCACACCTCAACGTGTTGGAACAACGACCACATAAAACCATTTCAATCTAATCTGCACCTCAAGAAACATTTCTACAAAATGTCATGGTCTTTCGACTTAGAAACACACATGGAGAAGTTGTTTTCTAATTTAATGTTAGGCCATCCTGCTTTTCAATACACTCTTCAATTTATAAAAGGGTAAGTTTTTACGATTTCTCTGTGATGCACAGGTATTTTAAGAGGGTAATTCTATGGCCTGCTTCCTACAGTGCCTGTGCTCAGATTGTCCACATTATGTCAAAGAACAGAGCTATTCTCAACCAAACACAACTACCGAAGCACAGACCTGCACGGCATCCAAACCCAACAACTCCCTATAGCTTCACTGGAAAGTCAAGATCCCTTGCCTCTCCTGTTCTCTGAACTCAGTCAAACTCCACTCCTGGTGAGGACTAGTCGCTCATCCCTTGCAGTATGCAGAAAACAACCAAACAGAAATACCCAATAAAACACTTACCTCTGTCTCAATGTACATGTTAAGAAGGTCTTTCCCTAGCTGCCAGACCAAGTTGGCTTCTACAGGCAGCTCAACGTTTATCACTTTTATTTTAGGTTTTTTGGCTTCTGGAGGTTGATCAACTTTCTTTTCATTTGCCTTGAGGGTTAAGAAAAATAAAAATTCTTAATCCTTGGAAAATAAAAACTTACCACATTGACTGATGCTTCATGTACAGATCTCTAATTCTCACGCTGGAACTGTCGAAGACCATCTGCGCCCACCGCGGCTATGGCAGCAGCTACGTGCACCATCTTCCTGCATTACCCCATCTTCCTGGATCACCATCACCTTCTCTATTCACACCAGTCTGTAAGTCTCCAAATCGTCAGGTCTAGAACCTGACAACGACACTGTCACATACACTCAGAACACCACTGGAGATGCTAGACTTCTGTCAGTGCTGAAATGACTATCTTACTCCCTCCAGCCCAGCACAGTACCTGTCCCCATCAGAATTAGCACCCAGAGTGCCCCACAAGTCTGTGCATCACGTGCAGAGGTACTACCACCTCTCATTTGGAACTCTCAAGACAGCCAGGCACAGTGGTCATACCTGTTGCCTCAGCACTCAGGAGCCTGTAGCTATGTCCTTGAGGCCAGCTTGGGCCACACACAGAGATGAAAGGGTCTTACAAACATAAAAACACTACAGAAAACTGGCTTTGGACTATGCAAGGTGTATAAAAAACAAGCGCTTGACATCCTAGCCTTAAGATATGTCACTGTGTGTATGTGACTGAGGAAAATTAACTCAAACATTACCAGCAAATATTTTGGAGAAAGGCTAGCTAGTCACAGTGTATTTACTCTAGATTACACACATGATAGGAATACAATTCTAGAGGTGGCCTTCAATTTTCCAAACACTGTCCACTCCCTGTCTTCAGATTCTTACCATGCTTTCTGCCCCAAATGACACACTGCTGAGGAGACACAGTTACAGGGTAGACTTAAGCTAGGTGTGCAGAACAACCTACCTGGGCCGTCTAGGCTAACATGTCAAGATGGGACTACCAATCCACTGCATCACTGTCCTGAGCACCTGAGCTACAAGCCTTAGGGCTTGCTCGACAGCTGCACCACGAGCACAAAGCACACACACGTTCCCTAGAGACCCCGCACCTCGGCTAAGCGTCGTGGACCATGCAGTCGGCCTGTAGTGCCACTGCATCAGCCCTGAACCCCAACAGAGAAAAATCAACCCACTGCTTATCGCTGGCAAGACACAGGAGTGCAACTGATATTCCACGACCAAATTCAACTGTAGTCTATGGCAGTTAACAGAAACAAAAAGGAGTACAAAATTCAACCAACCCCTGGCCAAACCAACACAACCACAAAGTGGCATTCCAACCCAGATGAGAAACCCTCCAAGACAGGTTCATGGGCTGAGAGCCAACCCAATATAATTTTCTAGAAAGGTATTGAGACTATCTGCAGAAGTCTGTTGATATGTAACTCTAAATCAAGGGGAAGATATTGAAACGTGAGGACCCATTTTCTAAATAAATGTTACCACCTCAATTCTTTTCTAGTAAGGGGAAAAAAAAACAAAAGCAGCTTTCAAAACCCAGTCAGGACCCAGAGTTAATGCTAAGGGTTGCAGGATTAATCAGGACAGAGGCAAATGAAAACCTGGCCGAGAATCTCCTGTGGCCTCCAGTCGCCCTTCCCTTCTGTAACTTGCCTGAGTGGGGGAAGGTATCCTCAGAAGGCGAGAGGAAACCACACTGCAATGGACAGTTAATCACTTACAGGAAGCCTGCAGAGATGTGAACACCAAAGCACAGTTTGCGCTGGAAACAATGAGGGCTTCTCACGACCAACAGGACCACTATTTTGAAAGGTCTGATTACAAGCTGCCATTTTCCAAGGGACACATTAGTTTTATTTAGCTTCCAATACTGGAAGCAAGGTAAAGGAACAATCACTTGGAAATATAGCCAGCTATTAGCAGACCATCAAATTAACTCAAAATTGATAGTAAGTTGAAAGGAGAAAAAGCTGACCCATGAATTAGCTAATTAATCAATCAACTCTTTAGTAACTCTTTGCAGTGCTGGGATGCATCTTTCTATTTCTGGCATCAGCCGGTACTTCTGCCTTTAGCAGACTTTTGCTTTAGGCTCATCTTGGAGTGGAATTATCAGAGGCTTTGAGATCTAAAGGAAAACATTGGTTCCCAGCCTAAATCCGAGTACTCCTTCTCGCAGCTCTTTAGCCAAATAATGTGTAGAAAACGAACAGAGAACAAACCCTACAGCCCACAGTCACCTGGATTCCTCTCGAAACGCCAGGTCTACACCGTTAACCATCACATGCTGCAACATTGTCTAATGCAAGGAACTGGAAGAGTCACTCACTTTGTCAGCATCTGGGATTTTGTTTTCTTCTGAGGTAAGTTCAGGTGAAGGGGGAGACTGTGAGGTTTGCTGAGCATCAGTTTGTACCTGGGGCTGTGTTCCAGCTTCACTGTTGTCTTGCTGGCTATTTTTCTGAAATGAAAGCCCAGGCACAAAGGATGTAGAAAGCAGGTGTACTGTATGAATTGAAAGTTACAGGGCACCAAAGACAGTACTCTCAATTTCTGAAATCTTAGTAGGTGGGCAGAAAAGGTACTAGATAAAAATAAAACAAGTTTGTGAAACATTTCAAACCTGTAAGAAATTTTATGAATGATAGTGTTATAACCAGTTACATAATCCACAGGGGCTCTGACTGATGGTGACAATCCAGAGTCCCCTGAAGAGCCTTTCTCCTAACCCTGTACAGATCTGACTCTCGTCAGCACAGTAAATGGGCCAGCTACGAGCCCAGGCTCTCTCCAAAACCAAGTGTCTGAACTCAAGCAGCAGCGGCAGCACGTACCTCGATGGCATCACTCAAGAGTTACAGAAAGGACAACTATGGCTTATCACCCCATGCTTCATGACTCAGCTATCTTACCTCAAGGGATCTCAGAACAAATAATTAGTACAAGCCAACTAGCAACCCTGCCTAAAAATATGGCTTCAAGACAAAAGGGGAAGGAAATTACCCCTGAAGCTCTTTGGTAGCCCCCAGTTCCCGGCAAGTTTGTGCTGCTATGACCTCTCCCCACGGCTAGAGAACCAAGGCTGAACTACCCTATTCCCTGCCCAACCCTCTCAGGTCTTCCACATTTTCCACCTACAGCTTCTAGAACTTAAGGCAAGCACTGAGGTAAGGCATTACTCACATCTAAGGCACTATGACCCCGAGAGGATGAAGCACTAGCCACTCACTCTGTGACAGTGTCCAGATGAGAACAAGCTAGGGTTCCTGTGATTCTAATGGTCCTTCAGTGTTTGAGACCAGTGGATACCAAAGTCTTACATCAACACTGCATTGTCTGCCTGCCTCTTCTTGTAAGCCACTTCTGCTTGCTCCCAGAAATCAACTGCAAGTCTAAGCTAAGCAGTGACAATGCCACCCTTATCCGTGACATTGTTCTTCTTGACTCCCCCAACCCACAAAGTCATGCTAACAAAAAAATGGGGCCTGGAATACCAAGACCAATTTTGCCATACAATGAAAACAAAACAAAACCATTTTCCATTTCAATTTTTATAGTTTTTAACCAGTCAACACCTGATTTAACATAGCAAGAAAAGAAAAAGCAGCTTGTCTTAGTTATAGACGAGTTTCTTCAAGAGGTCATGCACTTCCGTCACAATGTATCATGTTCTAATATCCTGCCATTAACTGGCAGGACCGATTATCATTACATAACTTCTGATCAATGCTATGTTATTAAAACATATTTAACCTTTCCCCCCTCCTATAGCTCAGAATGAAGTTAATTTTACTTCTGAACTGACAGTCACTCCAACCACTTACATCCACATCCGAGCTTTCTGCTGGTTTCTGGTTTGGACATTCCATGTCTGCCTCAACAGAAGACCCGTCGTCCTCCTCAGTTGGGACCTTTTCCACCATGGATGCCGTGGAGATGGTGAAGATGCCATGTGTGTTCACACGCACTTTGACTTTCACTTTAGACTTTTCTCCATCTTTTTGTGCAGAAACATTCTGAACAACAAAACGGCCTAGAGCAAAAAGAAACTGCCAGTTTAGAGATGAACTTTTATATCTACAAAGACAGCCAAGGAAACACAAGGCTAAGAAATCAAGCCGAAACTGTTTGTTTCTCCATCCCCAACCAACTTCAAGTCCCTTAAGCAGGCTCGTAGGAGTCTATTACAACTCATGGCATTAAAACTTTGGAAGGAAACACACTCTTGTGGTTAATACCCACTGGGCAGACACCAGGGGCAGGAACTCCTGCAAAACAGTCTTTTGCCTCCTCCTCATCTCCAGGTAGATGAGCACATAGCAGACACGAGAATCTGTGAGCAAATCTAAGACGGGACCAAGCACATGCTAAATTTTTAGTCTTTTAGGAAATACTAATCTTCTGATGGAATAATCAAAATTATTTAAGTCATGTTTTACATAGGGGACATGAACAGCAGCACACATCAAAGCCTGCACTGCTAGGGTAGTCCTACAGCCTTGCAGAGTAACACAGAGAATGTCGTCTAAACGCTGCTGTGAACTGGTCTAGAGCAGCGTTCTCAACCTGTAGACTGCTACTCCCTCTGGGGTCAAACAACCCTTTCATAGGGGTGACCTAAAAATATCAGGAAACACAGATATTTACATTATGGTTCACAACAATAGTAAAATTACAGATATGAAGTAACAACAAAAATAATTTTATGGCTGGGGTCACCACAATGTCAGAAACTGTATTAAAGGGTCACAGAGTTAGGAAAGATGAGGATCACTGCTCTGGAGAGCCACTTTTAATGAGCACTTACTGCAGAGTCAAGTGTCAACAGTTATCCCCCACTAAATCACGAGCCTCTCGAGGGCTGCTAAGTGGCTCAGCAGCTCAGGGCTTGCTGTGCAAGCATGGTGACCCAAGCTCAAACCTAGACCCACAGTACAAGAAGAAAACCAACTCCCAAAATTCCTGTGACCTCCATACGTGCACTCTCACACAAATAATAGTCTAAAAATGTGTACTTTTCTGGGCATGATGGCACATGCCTTTAGTACCAGCACTCAGGAATACATAGTAAGCACCAGGATAGCCAGGACTAAGGAGACAGACCTGGTCTCCACAAGTAGTGTTTGAACCAGTTATATTCAAGAGGTACATGGAAGGCAATGTTAACTTAGGAGCTGCCTGCACAGCAAATACAGCTAGATTTAACTTCTAGGCCAGTCAAGCATGGCGGCTGGCACAAACCACTAAGTCAGGAAGTAACTGCCAAATGGTCCTTTACAGAAACCCTTCTGGGCACGCCACTCATGAGTACGGAATGTGAAACTGCACCTGATGGACAGCTCGTCATCAGTGAGCAGAACACCAACACTTATGCATCAGCTCATCTCTGGGAAGGGGACAGATGTGCAGAGTCCAACCCTGACAACCTCAGCCCGCAATCACCAGCTTCTCCAGCTGCTTTCCTGCCACTCTGTGAACAGATGACAGGCCACAACACCTTAGTCTGCAGAAGAAAACGCAGCTGGCCAGACTCGAGTCCACCAAAAGCTTTCTCTTAGAGGGCTGGCAATATCAACAGCTTTTCCAATATAAAAAACACAAAGTTAGTAACACTAAAATAAAAGCAGAGGGACAATGGCAAGCCTCCCAGTGGAAAATGCACCTGAACAGACGCCCCTTAAGAGAGGGTGAAGTACACAAGAAGACCTGGCAAGTGCCACCTTGCTGTGGGATCTGAAGTAACACCTCGCCAACACTTAATCCTGCAGGGAGGTCAGTGAGTGGCCAGTATCCTGCAAATACAGACTCTATCGCAACAAAGCAGCTAGGCCAGCAAGTCCAGGTCAAAGCGTCCAGTGAAAGAAAGACTCCTCAGGACTCTTGTACAGAAGTAGTCCCAGCATAGAAGCAGTTTCTACACTAACGAAGAGCCACAGCTCTAAGTCCCAGGGCTGGTGCACACATGACTTGCTTACCTATTTTGGCTTCTGGATAGGGAACTCCTTGAGGGTCCGAATAGAACGCTTCCAGCTCGAAAGGTCCCCTTCTCAAGAAGGTGAGAACTTTGGAGAAAGGAGCAGCATGGTTCCGACTGAACACCTCATGAACACTAGGAGGAAGGTAGCAAAGACATCCACAGGTCAGACTTGACAATCTTACTAATTCTGCCTGTTGTTCACAATAACCAAATGCAATGGCGGATAGGTTTGGCCCCCGAAAATTCCCTAGTCATTCAACTCTTATTTGAAGACAGCATTGAAAAGCTATCTGTGGATACGTACCCTTCAGTCTCTTCTGAGTCGTGGTTCCAGACCAGAGAAATTGGAAAAGGAACGGCATCTGTGACGGAGAACTCT
>LOJH01000385.1:22174-63096 GCA_001685095.1 Ellobius talpinus | reverse complement strand
GCCAGCCTGGTCTACAAGAGCTAGTTCCAGGACAGGCTCCACAGCTACAGAGAAGCCTTGTCTTGAAAAACCCCCCCAAAAAAATTGTTCCCTGCAGATACATACGTTTTCATGATTTGCTTCTATGTAAAGAAAACTGGTAGAAGGATTTGCTTTGAGATTGAAGCATTGTTATGAATTCCCTCAGGTTTTCGTAAGGAAACTACTAATACTACCTTTGAAAATCAACAGGTGCTTTTCTCTTTATTACTTCTGTATGTTCACAGTTTAGTATTTGAATTCCTAATCTAGGAAATTGCTTCTCTTTTATCTTTGTCTCTTTTCTACTTAAAATTTGCATAGTAGTTAGATGGAAGCCAGGGGTAAGTTTGCTACTATAAACTGGATTATGTTTAATATTAAGAGACTTCCATACATATATACTTTAGAACTGCGGTATGGGTTGGCCTTGAGTCTCTTTCTCGTGTTTTGGAGGCCATGTGGAAAGACCATAGTGTTTTGTGCAGACAGCCTGAGGTGCAGTGCTGACTCAGGAAGCTAGAAACTGTTATGTCACTCTGAGAATTACTTTCCTGCTGAAGGGGATATAATATGGGAAGGGGTTAAAATAGGATATGAGCTATTCACTCAGTATTCTATAGCTTGTTCTCTTCCCTACACACGAACCTTTGGTGGTGTTGTGTATCAAACCCAGGACCTTGTACATGCTAAGCAGGTGTTCCATATACAACCCTGACTGTCTTAGTCTTCTGAGTACTGGTATTAAAGGCATGTGCCACCATGCCTAGCTATTATACTTGTTTATTCTTTTTTATTTTCCAATCCCCCCCAGCAAAAAAAAAGTTCAGTTTGTTTTATCTAGATATTCACTAGAGTGTGGTCACACCTTAAATAGAACTGAGTCCTTCCCCTTTTGCACCCCTGCTGGAATCCATCTATTGTGGAGAGTGGCACATCCTGACACGGTTTTAAAGAGTTCTCTTCATTGGCTTCCTATTTAGGCTTTTACTGTTTAAGGGGGTGGGGCGATACGGTTTGTTACTTCCAAGTCTTTCTAAACTGTGTTTCTGCAGCCATCATTATCACTACAGACATAGCTTATTTGCTCTTTATGGTCTGAGGGAGCGTGGATATGAGTTTTCACATCAGCACAGACCATGAATAGGGCTACCATTTGCAGTAGGGGCCATGAACCCAGACACAGACCTAGCCCTCTGACGCAGAATGTATCATGGCTATCTACAAGGCTTCAGACCTCAGCATAGACCACAGACATCCTCCCAGCCTTCTGTCCACAGATATCAGCATAGACTCAGCTACAGTTAAGACTACAAATCCAGACATGGCTCTCTGTGGCGGCACCAAATGGGGCATCACCATAGCCTTATGTAGCAGCACAGGCCACTGAGGTCAGGATGGCCCCCAGCAGCAGCATAGCCCACAACAGACTATGGTCGTCTCTGTGACCTCCAGTGGTAGCACCAGCCATAGATAACAACAAAGACCCGACTTCAGAAAGACCAGGATGCAGACTTGGCCCTTAGCAGCAGCTTGGGCCTGGATATAACCATTAACCATTGCCCTAGGTGACAGAGGCTACCCATGATGATGTGTGCCCTTCAGTGGCAGCATTGCCCATGGTATTAACATGGAATCACACTGTAGCACAGGCCACAGATGTCAACTCAACACAGACCTGACTGCAATAAGACCACAGACTCAGACATGGCCATCAGTGGGTGTAGGGACCTGGACATCACATCACCATGGTCTCAGGTGGCAACACAGGCCACTCAGATCAGTATTTGTATCCCTGGTGGCAGCAAGGCTCACAAACACCTACATGACTTTAGGCAGCAGCGTAGGCCAATGACCTCCACTTGGCCTGTGGTGTAATGCAGGCTGTACACATCAATTCAGACATTGGCTGTAGCCCAGACCTTGACACCACCATTGTCTCAAGATGGCATCGCATGCTGCTCACATCAGTATGGTCCCCTGGACATCACGGCCCATGGACATCAACATGGATCCAGGCCACAGCACAGGCTGTGAACATGTCATTAAGTGATGACATGGTCATCAACTCAGTCCCTGGCCACATCAGGGCCACTGGCAGCATGATGGGTCTTTCAAGGAGGTCCAGTCAAGAAAGTTGCCTCATCTTAGGCAATGATGTCATTGCCCAGAGCTAGGGTGATCCTTTGGCCAGACAGCTTGTTCAGGGGCTGAGTCTGAATCAGCTTAAGCTCAGGCTGCTGCACACCATTCCATTGACCCCACCGGGAAAAGACACGATCCACTGTCGACCTCAGCCCTCTGAAGACAGAGTTTCTCTGTAGCTTTGGAGTTTGTCCTAGAACTTGCTCTTGTAGACCAGGCTGACTTCGAACTCACAGAGATCTGCCTGCCTCTGTCTCCCAAGTGCTGAGATTAAAGGAGTGTGCCATTGCTCAACAGTGGTGGATACACTACAGTGCATTTCAGGATAGCCACAGTGAAACCCTGTTTTGAAAAGCTTAAAGAAAAGAAAATACCCTTTGTAGTTTCAATAAAGAGATAGAAATAGCAGGAAAATAATAACTATTTAATAAAACTGGCTGAACTTCATCCTTTTTGTAGCTTCTACACTGCTTTGCGGAAAGAGTCTGGGACCAAATTGGTGGATGGAACTGGCCACAGACCTCACTACAGCCTTCGGACCCTCTGCAGGGCTTTACGATTTGCAGCTTCCAACCCATGTGGCAACATCCAGCGCTCACTCTATGAGGTGTTTCTAATATCTGTTTTCCTGGGCAGCTGGGTGGGTGGGCTTGCTATATGAGTGAGAGGGAGTAGGGATGCAGATGCCACCTCTGTCAGTGCTTGTCTGTCAATTTTGTCTGTAACATTTTGGACAGAGGTACCCTGCTATTCTTTTTTTTACCACCTGTTCTGGGGAAAGTGGTGTTGGCCCAAGACTTTAATCCCATAGAGGCAGGAGATAGATCTCTTGAGTTCAATGCCAACCTGGACTGCAGAGCTAGTTCCAGGACAGCCAGAGCTACACAGAGAAACCCTGTCTCAAACAAACAAAAGTTGTTCTGGGATGTATTACTCCAGGATGTTAAATTTTTTTCTCCAAATAAGGCCAGTTTATATTTATCTGTGTTTGTGTTTTCTCTCTAGGGCTTTTGTTTGGGTTTCCTAACACAGCTTGACAGGACATCACACCCAATAGTTCAGAAGCTCATCTGTCAACACATTATTTCTGGCAATGTCAAAAGTCTGCTGAAACAGGTGTGTCTTTGGTGGTCAACTTGTTTCCTATAGCTATTTGAGGAGAACTTTCCTGTCTTTTTTTTTCTTCATTCCATGTGTTAGAGTGTTTTGCCTGCATATATGTCTACAGAGCACTTGTGGAGCACTTGTGGAGGCCAGAAGAGGGCATTGGATCCCCTAGAACTGGAGTTAGTGATGGTTCTGAGCTACCATGTAGGTTTTAAGAATTGAACCTATGTCCTGGAAGAGAAGCCAGCCAGTCAGTGCTTTTAATCCCCTAGCTGTCTCTTCAGCCCCTTGTAGCAAAAACTTTAAAAATGATGTAGATATGTATTGTCACCAGTCCAGAGGCAGTGGCACCTGGAAGAATGGAGCCTAAGAATGAGGTGGACTAAATCTCATGCAATAGCCAAGTTTATTCCAAGCATCAGGCAGTTGGTGTTCTGAGGGTTAAGAGGAGTCACCTTAGTAAAGTATACAATCCCAAAGATAAAGCCACATGTGCGGAACGTATTTTTCCATAGAGGCATATCAACAAATAATAATAGCCAGTTGTGATGACTAATCGTAAAGAACCTCACTCCTAGCCGATACACTTGGGAAGAGCATGCAAACACATTCCAAGAACAATTCTGTGTTTTGAAGAAACTGGGGGCACAAAACTCTTGTTTTCTGTGAGTTTAGAATTTCTGTGAGTTAGAACAAGCACTTAGAATTCTCCTCACACAACTCCATTCTTGGACCACGTTCCAACAGTGTATATCTTAGATGGTGAAATTTCAATTTTATTTGAGGTTTGAATTCTATAGATAGCCCTTTCCAAACAAAGTGTAAATGTATGTATTCATTTTATTTTATGTTTAAAGTTCCAGTATGGGCTTGTTGATTCACCTAGGTAAACTGAATATTTTATACAAGTAAGACCATTGCATAAGGATATTACTCTGTTGCTTTCCTGGTTGGGGAAAATTGCTGGGGTCAACCTTAGGATCTCATTCATTGTAGGCAAATACTTTATCCATCCCCAGCTTTCCTCAAAACAAAAGCTACTTGATGAATTTTTGTGTGTGGGCGGGCACATAAGAGCCACAGTGTACATGTAGAGGTCAGAGGATAACTTTTAGCACTTGACCTTCTCCAGAGCTGAGTCAAGGTGGCTCTATTTCTGCTTCTGTGGTGAATACTCCAGGCTAGTTGGCTTGTGAGCTTCTGTCTGCACCCCTCGTCATGCTAGGGGTTCTAGCATTACTGGTGATCACCACACCTAGCTTTTTACATAGGTTCTGGAGATTGAATTCGAGTTGTCAGGCTTATGTGTTCTGTCTGTAACCTGCCTTTTTATTTAGCCTACCCATATCTTTAATTTGACTCGGGTTTGTCCTAGGGACAGCTCTGTGCTGTGAAAAAGACTACAACCAAGGCAGCTCCTAGCGAAGAAAACATTTATTTGGAGTTAGCTTACATTTTAGAGAGTTAATGGGAAGCCAGCAAAATAACTGAGAGCTCTACGTCCTTATCCGCAGGCAGTGGTCAGAGACCTGCGCCTGGCATAGGCTTTTGGAACTTTAGAGCCCACCCCTTCAGTGATACATCTCCTCCAACAAGACCACACTTAATCCTTCTCAAACAGTTCCATCAATTGGGGACCATGCAGTCACGCATGAGCCTATGGGGCCATTCTCATTCCCATTTAGAACTACTACAAGGTTTTAAAGGGGGTGGGGATACTGGTAAAAGCAACAGCCATTTGAGTTTGATACAAAGTTACAAAGTAGCATCAGGCTAGAGGAAACTGAGAAAATTTCACCATCTAGCTTATTTTTATTGCTTGCTCATTAGGATAAGAAAGACAGGAATTTGAAGTTAATTTGGAGTCAACATTTTAAAAATAATGCATATTTAACTAGTAGAAGCTATGAAAACATGAGAAGATAAAACCGCTTAAGTATACTTTTTGTGATTTACCCTATAACACCTTGGAGTGGCTGTGTCATGACCCATATTACCTGTTGTCTTAGGGTTTCTATTGCTGATAAACACTATGAGCAAAAGCAAATAGTTTATTTCAGCCTATGCTTTACAAGTGAAGCAGACAGAAACCATGGAGGAGTGCTGCTTACAGGATTGTTCCTCATGGCTTGGTCAACCTGCTTTCTTAAACCATCCAGGACCACCAGCCTATGGATGACATGGCTCACAATCATTAAATAAATCATTAAATAAAACGTACAGTGATCTGAATTGAAATACCTTCCTCTCAGATGTCTCTAGCTTATGTCAAGTTAACAAACAAACAAAAGCCAGCCTACCCATAAAGATTCAGTTTCTAAAGAGGTTTAGTTTTGTGTCCTCTGGATGATCCAAAATGTGGTGGTGTAAAACCTCTTCTCTATTCCCTCTTTACAGTACTGGCCTATTTTTGAGGAAAATGATAGATATTTTAGATTTAAAAAAGAATGGGTATTTTGCTAGTGATGAGGGGGTGGAAAAAATTATTTTGATTCTGTATGTTTTTCAACTAAATCTTTCTACTCTTACCTAATTTTAAAACAAATATGCAAAAAATGTTCTCATTCTTGGAAGTAATTTTGTGTTTATGTTTAACTCATGGATTTTCTTTTGGAAGCACCCAGAGCAGAGATGTGTTGTCAGTAAGAACTTTACTCCCCTCTGAAAGAATGCCAAAGTTGACTATAGTCATTTCTCAAAGTCTTTTGTCTTTTTAGCCTATTCCAGAACCCAAAGGTGGCCGCCTTATCCAGGTTGAAGGCTACTGGATTTCAGTTGGAGACAAGGAGCCTACAATTGATGAAACATATGTTCTGACGTCTTCTGTTAAGCTGAACCTAAGAGATATAGTCCGTGTGGTCTCTGCAGGGTATGTGTGGGTTTTCCCTCCTGCTGCTGTGATGTTCCTACAAGAAGCACAGTGTTTACTTAGCTTGCTTTCCTAAACTTTGACAGAGCTTTGCTGGTACTTACCTGACTAACTGAATTACTGCTTTCTAAAAATCATTGCCCTGTGATGATCTGTACTTGTGTGATTGGTGGGAAAGACTTAAAGACATTATTTTGGCCATCTTTGTCATTGCTTTTGTTCCTGGAGAGGTGATTAAGTGGTTGTGAGTGCTGGCTGTTCTTTCAGAGGATGCAGGACATGGTTCCAGTAGCTTGTGATTGCCTGGAACTGGCTCAGTAGGATCTGAAGCTCATTTCTGGAGTCCTGCATACATATGCACACTCACACAACTTGCAGACAGAAATATCCAAAACTAGAAAGTAAATTTGCTTTGTTATTTGGTTGATTATCACTTCTTATTGACTAACAATTAATTCCACTTTTTCTTGCAAATACTACCAGAGAGGTTGGAATTACCTTAGTATTTTTTGAGGAGCAATTGTTCTATTAACCCATCTCAAGGCTGGGCATGATATGCAAGTTTAGTCCTACCCCAACCCCTTGCTTTGACAGGAGATTATCAGTTTAATCAGAATTCAAATAACTTTGGCGATTTGCATTATAATTGACAATATATATATTTTGAAATGGACAAAGTATAGAAATTAAAGAATAGGGTAATAGATAATGAGAATTTCGTGATTTAATAAAATTAGATTTCAGGGAGAAAAGTTAACAAATTAAACAAGAGACGTTTGTCAGCCCTGGCTCCTCTGGCAGTTAGGAAGTGTGTGTGTGTGTGTGTGTGTGTGTGTGTTCAGCCAAGTATGGTGGTACACTCCTTTAATCCCAGCACAGTGAGGCAGAGACAGACAAATCTCTGTGAGTTCAAGGAAAGTCTGGTGTACATAGTAAGTTTCAGGCCAGCCAGAGCTACATAGTGAGACCCTATCCCAAAGCAACAGCAACACCAACACCAACAAAAACCATAGAACCTTCTCAGTGCATGGGTATCTAAAGGCACTCTTTTTAGCTTCCCTTCTTTTCTAATCTCTTTTTATAATTACTGTGTTGACTAATGTTTTACAGAAGCTATCCGGTGCTGATACAGGGTGAAACATCAGTTGGTAAAACAAGTCTCATACGGTGGCTGGCTGCAGCTACTGGCAACCACTGTGTGCGTATCAACAACCATGAGCACACAGATATTCAAGAATACATTGGTTGTTATACATCTGACACCTCGGGGAAGCTTGTCTTTAATGAAGGTAGTGTCATTACTTCATTGCTTGAATGCAAATTTTCATGCTTTTTGACCCATTTCTTATTTTTATAATCCCTTCTAATTGAGGTACATGAACTGTATCATAATAGTTAGTTAAAGCTAATTCCTAGGGCAGTATAATTCCTGCACTGAACCAAATTTTGAAAAACACAAAGTGTAGAGATTTAAAAGATAGGGTAAAGAGGGGTTTTGGAATAGATAATGAGAATCTGGTGATTTAATAAAACTAGATGTCAGGGAGAAAATTTAACAGGTTGAACAAGAGATGTTTGTCAGCCCTTGTTCCTCCTGTGGTTAGAAGGAAAAGGTGTCAATTTCAAGTCTTAGTTCTTGGATCAGTGGTGTCACAGATTGTTTGATGGTCATGACTAGCTGCAGAGAGTAATTTGCTTGGAGTTGTAATGGTTCTGTAGGATTTGTGATTGTACATACACATTTTAATCCTTGTCATTTCCTCCTAGGGGTTCTTATTAATGCTATGAGAAAAGGCTATTGGATTGTCTTGGATGAATTAAATTTAGCACCTACTGATGTGTTAGAGGCACTCAACAGGCTGTTGGATGAAAACCGTGAACTGCTCATAACAGAAACACAGGAAGTCGTTAGGGCACACCCTCGCTTCATGCTTTTTGCCACCCAAAATCCCCCAGGGCTTTATGGAGGCAGAAAGGTATGTAACTTTTGCATCCAAAATCTGTTCATTGCTATGTGAAATGGTAAACTCATTAGGATTGAGACGTTCTGGACCCTCTTGAAGATTTTGAATTTTTGTGGTGAATAGCAGGGCTGCTGTTTTGTAAATCAAATGAATAGATGCTTTTTAAAAATAAGATTTTAATTAAAATGTGGTTACATCACTTCCCTTTCCTCTTTCCAATCACTTCCATTATCGCTTTCCATGTTTCTCCCAATTCCCTCTCAAATTGATAACCTCTTCTTTGTTTATTATTGCTACATATATAGATATGTTATGAATAGATTGATAGATCAATGCACAAATACGTAAATAAAACTTGATGAATTTTTGTTGATGTATGTATGACTTTAGCGCTGATCACTTTGTTTTGGATATTAGTCATGGGCTCATTGTTGGAGGAGACTTTTCACACACATTTTATTTTTGTACATTGCCTAGGTGCTGTCTAGAGCTTTCAGAAATCGATTTGTGGAATTACACTTTGATGAACTGCCCAGTTCTGAGTTGGAAGTAATCTTGCACAAGCGATGTAGTTTGCCTCCTTCCTATTGCAGTAAATTGGTTAAAGTCATGTTGGACCTCCAGGTATTTCATATCCTCATCTGAACTTATATATATGTAGCTGGACTACATTAGTCAGCATTGGCTTCACAGTTGGATAGTTTTCTCAAGCAGAAGCACATCTGTCTATTTAGTTTTAGAGAGTAAGGCTAATTTTGGGGAAGTCTCACTTCTAAAATATGTCTGTTAATATCCATTTTATGTGTGTGTTCCAGGGCCTGGGAGAATTTACCTCAGAGCTTATGTATGCTGTTTTGCTCTCTATTATTGAGCTGTATCTCCAGCTCCTGGTTTTGGTTCTTTTGTAAATCAGCACTTTTACCATAGTAAATTTTTATGACATTTACTTTATATGACAATAGTTCCCTAGTTGTGTATGTTAGTAATTTTTGACAAACTACTTATTTTTTGAGACTATTTTCATATGTTGCCTAGAGTAGCCTAGAACTTGTGACTTCCTTGGATGTTTTTGCCCTTTTGTTGTTGTTGTTGGTTGTTTTTCTTTATCATAAAGATGTGGGCCAACAAGATGGTTCAGTGGTCAGAAACACTTGTGCAAACCTGACAGCCTGAGTTAGGTCCCCAGAACACACTGCAGCAAGGAGGGAACCAACTTTTGAAAACTGATCTCCAACCCGTGCTTACAGATGATGTAAAATATAGTGATGGTGTTGGTTAAATCCGTGATTGTGACACTGTAGTGGGGGACTCGGTAACCTTTCTTCATGCTTCTCCTTGTTAACTATAAAACTTCAGTTTGTTCCCTCCACCCCGAGACTGTAATAAATTTAGGTCATTGCACATACTAGTGAAACATTCTATCAGCACCTAAGGTTTATCAACTCGGGAGGCAGAGGCAGGTGGATCTCTGAGTTCGTGGCCAGCCTGGTCTATAGAGTAAGTTCCAGAATAGCCAGGGCTACACAGAGAAACCCTGTCTGGGGTGGGGGGATCTTTATTAGAAATTAATTAAATAGAAAACTGTTAATACTCCTGTTCACAACTTCATGTCCTCTTGTGGATTTTTGTTTGTGTTTTACAACCCATTGGGTCCCATTAGTGCTGTCTGCATGAACATAGGCAGCTTGACAGTGGCCACACTCCTGGAGAGAAATGATTCCTCCTCCCTCAGTACTGGTCAGTTACCAGTAGTGCGTCAGCTTCATTTAGGTGGGGCCTATGAGCCCCCCCTTCTTCCATGTTTGAATTTTGACTTGTTTGATCTTGTTATGCAGGTAACGATAGCTGCTCTGAATTTGTGAGTACAGCTATGTCAAATGATAGCCTTTCCCAGTGCTCTTCCCTGTCTTCCAGCTCTTGAATTCTTTCTTCCTCCTTCCATATAGTTTTCTAAGCCTTCCTGAAGTTGATATAAATGTCCCATTTAGAGATGAACATTTATAGTCATGTATACTCAACAGTTTGAACAATTATTAAGTCTTTATTTATTTCCATTGACTGCTGCTTACTGCTAAAAGACATTTCTCTGACAAACGTTAAAAGAGCACGAATTTCTAGACAAAAGTAGAAGGCAGAAAACGAGACGTCTCTTCATCGGTAGTAGGTTCTGCCCTAGGACCTATGTCTTCACTAGCCATGGGATTTTGATCAGGTTTACATTACCAGGCATGAGTTCCTCCTGTGAAACATGCCTCATACAGTAAGAATGCAGTTAATTATCTGCATAACCATGGCGCTATTGTATCAGCGGGTAAAGTTTGCCTGTCTGATCAGTGGTAACATTCATGTCCACTGCTGGACTTTTTCTCCTCCAGCCGACTATATAGTTCCCTTTTGTACTCTGAAAGCTAGTTAGCAGGGAGGAAGATTCCAGATCAGTTCCAACATAATTTCTGTGTCCTGCAACGAAGTATGTGGTGTCTTCAGGAGTAGGGTTTTGCCACTTAGTTATAGTGGGCAACTAAGAGCAATGACAATAGCATGTGTTGTTTGGGGGCTTCCTGAACCTCCTTGATCATCAGTTCAAAGGCAGTTAACTTGTGTCTTCTGATATATGTTCAAATTCCTCCTATTTTTTATAATTGTATTTTGTAATTGTTTTACACGTAGTTGGTTTACATAAGGGACTTTGTGTATCGTTAGTTTTGGTAACCCACTCTCTGCCCTTTCTTTTCCCCGTGCCTCCTGCTCTCTTTTCCACTCTAGCCCTTGTATCCTTCTCCCCTTTCATAGCACATGTGTTCTGCTCACTCCTAGCCAAAATTTTCTTTTATCTTTCATACTATTCAGATTTTTCTCTTTCTGTATGGGAGATAGAAATTTTTTTTTATTTTGCTATTTTAACATTTTTTCCAGATAATTGCAGGTCTCTTTTATTTCTGAAAAGTTAAATCTAGTAAAATGAATTTGTTAAATAATTTATGTAAGATATAATGTATGCTTTCTATCTAGTATAGTAAGAATCAGTTATTTGTTTTTATACTTTAATAGTCCTACCGTAGACGTTCCTCGGTGTTTGCTGGAAAGCAGGGGTTTATTGCCCTTCGAGATCTGTTCCGATGGGCTGAAAGATACAGATTGGCTGAGCAGACTGAGAAGGACTATGATTGGCTACAACATTTAGCCAATGATGGTATGTTTTAAATCATAAAATGATGCCAGATGTGTTATTAAAACAAATGCTTTCTAAATTGTGTGTGGTACATTCATTTTCTGACTTGTTCCAGAAGCAGCCTTTCCCCCTCAGCTCCCATTGCTCTTGTGAACAGTTAGAGTTCTGGCAGGCAGGCCTCTGTTCCCTTGTGGTTTTCTTATTTTAACCTGGGTCTTGCTTTTTAGCTTTGGCTCCTCTGTAATTCTCTTGCCACTGCCTGTGAGTGCTGGGATTTTAGACATGAAGCCCTGTGCCCAGCTTCTGTGGGTTTTCTCACCCTAGTCTGAGTGGTTGTGTGTGGAAGGTACGCTCTAACATGGCCCTTTTAGGGATTGCACAGGAGATTGGCAGCTTGTTACCTTCAGTGTGGCGACCAGAGATAGTCCAAACACTGTTATTTGCCAGGAATCAAAGAAAGCATTTTATACTCTTCTGATTTGGAAAGTCATTAATATAGCCCTTTTAAAAAATAAGGAACGTAAGTAAAATTGGCCTATGAGAGTTTTTTATTTCCCTCTCTGGTACTAAGGTGATGGCTTGCTGGGGATTAGTCCTGTTATTATAGAGTCATGGGACAGAATTCCAGCTTAGGGAGGATGGTCCTTTAGTGGGTTAGTTCTGACCACTTACCTTCAAACACCCTACTGGGCGAAATGCTGAAGAAGGAAAGGAAAGGAGTTTATTCAGTATAGCTATGCTAGGAAGACTGGCTAGGGATGGGTAGGACGTGGAACAGAATCTAATGTCCTTAGTTCTGTCATAGGAGCTAACCAGCTTTTGGAGGACAAGAAGTAGGTGTAGTTAAGCATATTAGTTTATAGCCTGGTTGATCATTTTCTTAGGGTTGACCACACAGTACCCTGTTGGCAGTAAGAAAGTTTCTGCTGCCTGAGAGTAGGTTTGAATCCTATCAAAGAATGTTTATGCATCAGATCTGTTGATTTTGGAATATAAGGTAGGTTATAGGAGAGGACAACTTGGAGAAAGGGCATGCCAAGGTGGGCAAGATGATATTAGGTCTTCAAGATTAGCACAATGGCTGGAAGCTGTGTTGGTTAATTGGCAGTCTGTTGATTATGATGCCCCTGTGACCTGGGTAGTACCAGTGTGCTGTAATCCTAGCACATAGACTGAAGCAGGAGAGCTAGAAGTTTGAGTTGAGCCTGGTGGCATAATGAGAATCTGTTGGAGGTGATAGATAACACATTTTTATGCTTTTCTTTAAAGTTGTAACACATGATGAAACATTTTTATCTGTGTGTGTTCATGTAAGTCACTACTAACACTGAGATTTTGATATTCCCAAATCTCAGAAGCTTCCTTCATTTGATTGTTTGTTTGAGGAAGGTACTCATTGAATAGTCCATAGACCTGGGACTTGCTATAGCCAGGCTGGCCTTAAACTCATCTGCCTCACCTTTCATAAGATTACAGGCTTGTGTTACCAAGCCTGATGACTTCTTTTTCTTGTAAGTGGAGGTAATCAATTCTATTTTCTCATGAGCTTCACCTACATGGGATCCTACAGTGCATATACTTGAGGTTCTGACTTTGTGTACAGAGGGACCAAATCCTTTTTTTCCCCTTAAAATTATATGGCTATAAGGCAAGAAACATATAGATATTTAGATCATTTAATTGGGCTGTTATGAAGATAGCTGCTCTGAACATTCGTATACATCTTTTGGTATACACGTTTGCTCATTTGTATTTGAAATACATGATAATCACATTGTTGGGGCATGGCTCTAGCATGTGGTTGGTATACTAGACTCTTTACCTTTCTTAAGGTGGTTCTTTAGATCCCTGCTTCAGCAACAGCGGGTGGAAGTTGCTCTTACTTCATGTTCTCAACATTCTTCACTGTCACTACCAGATGCTTAGTTGTCCCTTTATTTCAACCTTCAGGTTTCATGCTTCTGGCGGGCAGAGTCCGGAAGCAGGAGGAAGCTGATGTAATTCAAGAAGTCCTTGAAAAACATTTCAAGAAAAAATTGTGTCCTCAGTCTCTTTTCTCCAAAGAAAATGTTCTAAAGTTGCTGGGTGAGTAGACCCAAACACCGTAGGAACATGAATAAAGTTGTGCTCATTAGAGCCTACAGTTTTATTCTGCTTTGATAGGTAAATCATCTGCCCAATCAAGTCTGTTGGAGTCTAAGTTCAGCCATGTAGTATGGACCGAAGGCATGCGGAGACTAGCAGTGCTGGTGGGCAGAGCGCAGGAATTTGGTGAACCTGTGTTGCTGGTTGGAGACACTGGGTAAATCTGTGAAGCCATAGCTCATTGTGAAGTCCCAGTTTCACTGCCATGGCATTAGGCTACATCTGCAAGGCTGGGTGAAGCACCTAGGGGGTTCTTTTTCCTTTCTTTCTCA
Organism: Ellobius talpinus; assembly: GCA_001685095.1. Taxonomy (NCBI): domain Eukaryota; kingdom Metazoa; phylum Chordata; class Mammalia; order Rodentia; family Cricetidae; genus Ellobius; species Ellobius talpinus. The sequence continues at coordinate 49,404 of LOJH01000385.1, read as the reverse complement.
CTGTTGTCTTTTCTCCTTTCTCTTCCTCCCTTTTCTTTAAAGCAAGATGTGTTATTTCTTTCCCTTCATACTAAATCCTTTGCTTATGGAAACAAATGTTTTCTCCTGCTATGCCATTGGGAACTATTTTTATCCACTTATTCTTTTAAATGTATTCAGTAGGTGTGGAGAGAAGTTGCTAGAGTCTTGGAGACTCTGTAAGGATTGTTTCTTCCTCTCCTTTGATTGCTGTTGGTAGAACTAAAAGAATGAAGTATTGTAGTTGATGGCCTTCTGTACAAAGGATTTGGGAGGGCACTAATGTTCTACAGAGGAACAACATGAACCTGGCTTGCAGGGGTCTTGAGTTAAATTAGACTTGTAATGTGGTCTCATTGTGCCTCATCTCTTGCTGATACAATGTCTGTGGCTATGTAGTTGGAACAGATGCTGCTTATTAATCTGATGTATATTTCTAATAGGTGTGGGAAAACTACCATCTGCCAAATGTTTGCAGCCTTGGCAAATCGGAAACTATACTCAGTCAACTGCCACTTAAATATGGAGACATCAGATTTTCTTGGGGGCTTAAGGCCAGTGAGACAGAAGCCAAATGACAAGGTTTGTCTAGTAGCAAGTGTTGATGTTTATTTAATGAACTGTGGTTTGCTAAGTTCATGTAAGTTGATTCACAGTGGAAGATACAGTTCAGATGTATGTATATGTGCGTACTTCACTCGTCTATAGGGTATCTTCACAAATTTTGTCCCTTTCATAGACCCTTGCTTCTTGAAGAATGTGTGTTTTACCTCAGACATCTAACTGTATGTTTAATTCCTCCTCCTTTCCAAATCATAGGAAGAAATGGACACAAGACTCTTTGAGTGGCACGATGGACCACTGGTTCTGGCCATGAAGGAGGACAGCTTTTTCCTCTTAGATGAGATCTCATTGGCTGATGACTCTGTCCTGGAAAGACTGAACAGGTAATACAAGTGAGAGGCTTGTTTATTGATGAATTTGTTGACCTGGTTTTGATCTCTTGTATTTGTTAATTCTTCACGCTTAGTGCATAGAAAATGATGGGAGGTGCAGGAGTCCCTGTTCTTTTGGCTTCAGGGATCAGATGGTTGTTTTCATTTGTTTTATTTTTTTTCCTCAGTAATCGTGGGATCATAGAGCTAAAACCAAATGAGCTTAAGTTACAATAGTTGTTTAAAGGAAATTTTATGCTTATACTTTATAACTTAATTCTTTAAGTGAAGCTAGTATTAGAATCCTAAATTTGATAACTGTAAGACAGTTCCACAACCTCTATTAGTCCTGATACAGTGATAAGCATTTTGCTGTCTTACTGGGGTATTGTATACCATAAAATGTACCTTGTTTATATTATAACTATGGTTAGGTGTTTAGTGAACTTAGATTTTCAGTTACCACAGTAGAGTTTACACTAACATCATACAGTAGGGTCTCTCATGATCAGTTAATTCTGAATTTTACCTGTTCCAGGCAACTATTAATTCACTTTTTCTCCACAGTTTTGTCTTTTCTGAGTCTTCCATATAAATGCTTTATTCTCTTACTCTCTGTGATAATACCTGTTTTATATGATTGTGTTCGTACATATGAACATGAATATGTGTGGAAGAGGTCGACATTTGGGTGTCTTCCTCAGTGTTCTCCACTTTATTTTTTAGACAGTCTTTCAACCAAACCTGGAGCTCATCAGTTTGACTATACTCTTGCCAGCAAGTCCCATGAATCCAAACTCAGGTCCTCATGTTTGTGCAGCAAGCACTGTATCAACTGAGCTGTCTCCCTAACCTGGAAGTCTGAAAGTCACTTAATAGCCCAGACTAACATCAACCTGACACCAGTCCTCTTGCCTCAGTTGCCTGAGTGCTGGGAATGCCAGCATGAGCCTCCATACCCACACAGCTCTATATTAATATTTTAAAGTTCCTCCTTATCACAGTATAGAATATCTATGTGTTTCTTTAATTACTAGCAGCATTGGAAATATAACATTTTGTTCATTTCACTAGTTGTCAGTAGTTTTGTTATTTCCACTTTGGGGTATTAGGAATGGTGTAACAGTGAACCCTTGCATTTAAGACACCTATTGTCATCATGATGGTGCATTAGTAGGTCAATGTAGAAAAAGAAATTGTTTTATCAAAATTATGTCCCTAGGCTCGTGAAATGGCTCTGTGTAAAGGGCCCTGTGAGCCGGGCAGTGGTGTGCACGCCTTTAAATCCCAGTGCTCGGGAGGCAGAGGCAGGTGATTCTCTGTGAGTTTGAGGCCAGCCTGGTCTACAAGAGCTAGTTCTAGGACAGGCACCAAAAACTACAGAGAAACCCTGTCTCAAAAACAAAACAAACAAAAAACAAAACAAAACAAAAAAGGTCCCTGTGAACCCCTTTGGTGAAAAAAGGGAACCCATGCCCAGAAGTTGTCTTTGGACCTCCCCTTTGTGCTGTGGAACACAAAGGCCTACATACACACACCCAAAATAAATAAGAAGCTTCCTCAAGTGTATGGTAGTGCATCCCTGCAGTCCCAACATTCGGGCAGAGGATGGAGAGTTCTAGACCAGCATAGGCCATGTAATGAGCCTCCATTACCCAGACAACATGTGATGGGACACCATTAAACCATTACTTGCACAGAAGACTTAGGTTTGTTTTTAAAAAAAATGTTGGCACCCACAGCATACAATACGTAAGCCTTTTCTAATTTTTTCCCCAATTTTTCTTTTAGTGTCCTTGAAGTGGAAAAGTCTCTGTTATTGGCTGAGAAGGGCAGCCCAGGTGATAAGGACAATGAAGTAGAGCTCTTGACTGCTGGGAAACATTTCCAGATCTTAGCAACCATGAACCCTGGGGGCGACTTTGGGAAAAAGGAGGTAAAATTGCTTCCTAGAGCAGAATTTTGTTTTAGTGTTTTTCCTTCAGTTTACAGACACCCATAAATGTGTTTTGTACTACATTTGTATAGTGGTTAACAATTCAGTGATAGATCATAAACTCATAAAAATATATGTATAATTATAATCGTTATTGAACAACCTTATAGACATATCTATATTTGCCATTTCACTCTATATATCCAAGATGTCATGAATTTCTCTCCTCGCTGACTTGTTACTGTGAGTTGCTCTCATTCTGTCTGACCCTTGACTATTCTGGTTAATACCTTACTTTGAGAGACTCTTTCATTCTCTGTGTATTTGCGTTTGAGACAGAGTCTCTGCATAACCAAACTCTTGAACTCATTGCCTCAGCCTCCCAGGAATGCATGTGCCACCATGTGCAGATAGCACTTAAATGTTAGAGTGGTCTTATAAGTGATGGTAAAGTGTCAAATAGATATCACAGCAGTGTTAGTTAGCCATGGTGGTGCATGCCTGGATGCATGCATCTCAACATTTGGGAGATAGAAGGTCTACAACAATCTTGAAGCCTACCGGGACACATGGTTGCATAGATAGAACCTATTTATACTGTTACAGGTTATGTGAATCACCAACATTGTAAGTAAAGTTTCTTCTCTTCAGAGGTTGTACTTAAAATCAGGGAAACCAACAATCCTGTGGTTTCAAAAAGCTCAGGGAACATTTGGTGAGAAGTGCAGTATTGTGTGCCTGGAAGAAAATGAATCGATTTTCAATGAAGTGTTATGGCTCTTACTTGTTGGGTGCCTGAAATGTGAACATGTTGCTTTTTTAGTAGCATGAGAGAAAAAGAATGTTGCTGTGCTCTAAAGATCTGCTTTCAAGATAGTTTACATTCACTCCCACACACAATGAACACACGAACACATGGACTGCATACCAAACACAAATGCTTGAAATGAAAACAGCAGTGTTTCCTAGCTGAGTACACTGAGAACACTCTTAGTAAGTACAGAGTTCCCTAGTAAGAACCCCAAGACCCATTTGATTGTCACTGCCAGGGCTAGACCCAAATCACTGCTTTCCCTTAGGAAGTATATCATATCATATTTGGTGAGCTCAGGTCCTTAAACTGTGGCTTGTCACCACATAAAGAATTAGGTCAATGAATATGGGGAACATGAAAAATTAGGTAGTAGTAAAGAGTTTCTGAATATGTACAGACCAAAAATTAATTCAAAATCAGTATATAGTGTTGCAAAGTATTCCTGGCAACTGTTGCCATCTTGCACCATGCCACTTTGCTGAGTCTTTGCTCTGAACATATGACATACATGCTTTGTCCTGGGAGTGCCACTCACTCCCACACAGAATATGGGTGGCAGTGAAAACTGCCTTATACACCTGGGCTCACCTTATACACCTATGGCCATTGTGTACTGTGAGCTATCCTGTCATGCTCTTACTGTGTGTGCAAATTATGGTAATCTTATAGAAACAACTGGCTTAATTTTGGAAAATAAAGAATTGTAATATTTTGCATTAAACCTCCCCACCCCACAAAACAACAACAGCAAAAGGATTGTTTATGTTAACTTGCCTGCCAGATATGCTTACCTTTATATAGCACAAAGTGGCTGTCTTTTACCTAAGGGAAAGCTACCTTTTGCTTTTGTGTCTCTTAATAGATACTGGTAAGCTCTTAGTAGAGCAAGTACTAAAGACGTTGGGTATCTAGGAGGCCAGTGTGAATGTGAGAAACAACCTAGGTGAGCTGCTCCTTGGTACAGACATTGTTCTTGACCCCTCCGTAGTACACCAGATAGATGATAGTTACTGAAAAGTTGATGGCAGATGAGTAACACTGCAAACTTCTGTCGTGAGCGGTTCTGAGTTTGAAAATGTAGATCGTAGTAGAAGCTGACTGCAAGAGCAAGACAGTTTTTATTTGTGAAAGGTAAGATGCATGGTGGAGTCACTGCTAACATTCTTTTCAAAGGACTAATTCTTTAGCTTCAAGTTTTTAATTTTCATTAGCCATTGTGTTCCTTACAGCTGTCTCCTGCCTTAAGAAATCGATTTACAGAAATATGGTGCCCTCAGAGCACAAAGCGTGAAGACTTAATTCAAATAATAAATCACAATCTTCGTCCAGGATTGTCTCTGGGCAGACTAGGTCATAAAGGTGAGTGTGCATATAGTGCTGGTGATGGGGTGGAAGGGCCTCTTTTATGGAACATTACTTGTATGTATAGTCAGTGTGTTATAAAAATGAAAGAGACAAAAATAGGAACACAATAGATCTGTAGGAAATATAGCATTTGCCTCTTCTGAAAGACTTTTCCAACTTTTTTCTCTATTTTCGTAGTTTGTATATGTATGTATGCATATTTTACATGTATATGGACACATGTGGAGACAGACTGAAGTTAGAAACTGCCTTCCATTGTTCAGCCTTCCTCCTTGAGGCAGAGTCTTTCAGTCAACTTCAGACTACACCAATGTGGTTATTCTTGTCAGCTAGCTCTCGGAATCTCCTTTATCTTCTGAGACTGAGACTATAAGAAAGACACAGTGCCTACCCATGGGTGTCAGAGATCTGAACATAGCTCCTTAGGTTTGGGTGGCAAGCACCATATCCCTAGCCCTTTTAATCATTACTTTTGTGATGAGTTTTTATTTAATTATTAATAAATGAATCTTTATTCTGCTTTCAAATTTTCATCTTACTATAAAAACTTTCAAGCGAAAAGAAATCAGAATAATATTTAAAAACTCACATACAAGTGAACTGGAGTTGGCAAGTCTTAAAACATTAAACTTTTTCTTGTTGATGTTTCTTGTTTGTTTGGGGTTTTTTTTGTATTTCAAGACAGGTTTCTCTGTGTAACAGTCCTGGCTGTCCTGGAACTCACTTTGTATATCAGGCTGGCTTCAAACTCACTGACATCCACCTGCCTCTGCCTCCCAACACCTCCCAAGCTCCAAATATTTTTTTAAAGGTTATATTTGTTATTCATTTAATATACCTTTTTATTATAGACACCAAATGGGCTAAATTAGGAATCTAGATTTGGTTCTGAGACTGAACATACAGTACTTTGTAGATAGATCCCTTTTCCACAGAAAAGCCACATGCTTCTTTGGAATTATTTTCTCTGCACATGCTTTTGAAGCATGTCCTGAAAGATGGTTCTGGAACTGGACAGTTGTGAGAATGGCCTCCATATCATCTGCTCTTGCCCTGCTGTCCTGCAGTCACCCAGCATAGGCCTCCTTTTTGAAGATAGATATGTGAAGCCTGGCGAGCTAGAGACACGGTACAATCATTTTCAGTTTTCACCTGGCGGTAGATCAGCGATACAGCATAAAATCTTTATTGTTTGGATAGAGGGTCTTGGCTAGGTTGCCTAGGCTAGCTCTACACTTATGATCCTTCTGCCTCAACCTTCCAAGCACTAGAATAACAAACATGGTCACCACACCTGGCTTGTTCCCTACCTCCAAGTGTTTGCTGTTCATTTCAGAAGTTTTTATGCAAAGTTCTTTACATTTCACTGATAATGCTTTGAGTCTTTATGTACTACTTAAGGATGTTATTTCATTTCATTTTTAAAGTTTATTTATTTTATATATATGAGTGTTCTATCTGCATATATGCCTGCATGCCAGAAGAGGGCATCAATCCCACTATAGATGGCTATGAGCCACCATGTCATTGCTGGGGATTGAACTCAGAACCTCTGAAAGAGCAGCCCATCTCTCCAGCCCTGGTTCTTTGCGTAGCTTTGGAACCTGTTCTGGAACTCACTCTGTAGACCATGCTGACCTTGAACACACAGAGATTCAACTGCCTCTTGAGTTCTGGGATTAAAAGCATGCTCTACAACCGCCTGGCTATTTTCAATTATTTTATGATAATTTTTATAAGAACAGCCATTCACTTTGAATCATGAGACAAACTGGTGTGAAGCCTCACTCCATTTGTCAGCGAGATTAATTCCTAGATTAGCGAACCACACAGATAAATGAAAGAACTAAACTAATGCCACTGAGAAGCTGGCATTACCCGTTATTGTAGAAAGAATGCCGACAGGTCCACGTTCACAAAGTTTTTCATGTCAACTAAGCATAGACCTTGCCTCCCCACTGTTCTGGGATGTTTCATAGAAAGCGGTTACTTTTGCTTCATTCTAAGGGGCTGACATAGCCGAGGTGATGATGGATTTCCTTGACTGGCTGACCCACCAGGAGTTTGGACGGAAGTGTGTGGTCAGTATCAGAGATGTTCTGTCTTGGGTTAACTTCATGAACTCCATGGCGGAGGAAGCTGCTGTGAAAAGGCTAGAGACCATCTCTACTGTGATGTCTTTTGTCCACGCCGCATGCCTCGTGTATATAGACGGAATAGGTTCTGGTATGTTTTCTCTTGGCACAGCAGACTTGTCCAGACAGGAGAGTGGGGAAAGGAAGCAAAACCAGATCATCTATTTTTAGAATCACTTTAATTGGATATTTTCAACACTCAGAATAGCCCCTTTCCTTCCTCATATTCTTTGAAAAAGTTGGCACTTTTCAAAGGTAGACTAGGTCCTAAATTAAGTGGTCAGCCAGTGAGAAAGCTCAGTGTATAAAGGTGTTTGTCACTAAGAGCAAATGACCTGGGTTTGATCACTCAAACCCACATTGTGGTAGGAAAGAACTGACTCTTACAAGTTGTCCTCTGACCTCTATTCATTTGCTTTGGTACATGTGTGCATTTCCCTGCGCAGACACACACCCATACAATAAGTAAGTTGAGGACTCAGATGACAAATAGAGCTGTATATTGTCCCCAGATCAGTTTTTGATTGGGTGACATCAATTCCATCACTGAAAAAGTTGCTTTATTGACGGTACATAAATTGGGGAGAATGTTGGGTGTGCATTCTTCTTCCTCAGGGCTGCTTTACATTGGACCTTCTATTTAGTCTGTAGTTCTGCTGAGGTTCTTTTCATCAGAAAAGGTCTGTGTTCTCATTGATCACAGTGGGCTTGATGGAGCTGCTCCCTCATGTTCTGATACTCTCTTATAGGGGTAACTTCCTCTGGGTTCGGTACGGCCCTCTTGGCTCGAGAAGAATGTCTGAAATTCCTAATAAAGAAACTTTCCAAGGTAGTTCGACTGACAGAATGTCAGAAAAATGAGTTGAAGATTTATGATAGACTCAAACTCAAAGAATTCACTGGTGTAGATGACCTTTGGGGCATTCACCCATTCTTTATTCCAAGAGGTAAGAGTAGTTTTAAGTTCCCCTCCTGGAACTTGTAAAAATTTAGTTTTGTGTGTGTTACTCAGGATTATTTTTCCTGTGGCGAAGTTCTATACCCCACTAAAACTAGCAAACTACATGGCCTTGTCTTATAGTACATCCTGACTATAATTCTATTCTGTTTTATAAAAATAGGTTTGTGAGTCCCTAAGAGCTGGTGGTTTTCCCCAGTCTTCCTCTCCTGACATCTGCCACATGGCCTGGCAATTGTGCAGAGACGTAGAAAATGTCTGTTGATGGCTTGGGTAGATGAGTGGTAGTGAAATGGAGTGTAAGAGAGTAGATTGCACTTCTCTCCTGCTTCTCCCTCATTAAATTGCCTCTGCCAAATATTTGTTTATTAGTTTTGTGCTAGGATTGAACCCAGCATCTCTGACGTGATTACACACCTCTTACAGCACTCTTAACATTTATTTCTGTTGCTTTCATGTTGGGGTCATCTGTTGTCTAGTCCTTTCCTCCGTGAGGAATAATTATTGAGCACATGAAATGTGCAGAGGCACAGTGAGTTATTGAAATACTACTCGAAGTGATGGCTTATACTAAGGATGTATAGTATTCGAAGTGTAGTTTATGAAAATGTCAGCAGCTAGATCTGTATTTGTGCTGTTTGTGATGTGTATGGTTGTACTAGGCACAGTTGAGAAAAGTATTTTATGGGCTTCAAAATCCTGTGAGGCATTTATAGATCCAAAGCTGGGAGAATCCTGAAAGAGGGGATAAACAGTTTGTTCCAGCAGTACTCACCGATGGTAGCCTACCTGATGGGTAGATAACATTGGGTAGAGAGGTGTATAGGGTTTGACTGCCCTTAGCTTGTGTCTCACGTTACTTTTCTTTACTTAAGGACCTGTCTTGAATGGGCACAGTATTTCTGACTATGCACTCAGTGCAGGCACCACAGCTATGAATGCCCAAAGGCTCTTAAGAGCTGCTAAACTGAACAAACCCATTCTCCTGGAGGGTTCACCTGGTGTTGGCAAGACAAGTTTGGTGGCTGCATTAGCAAAGGCTTCAGGAAATACCCTGGTTCGAATCAACTTGTCAGAGCAGACGGTAAGCATAGGGAACCTAAAATGCATGAGATAAACAGAGGTAGGATTGTCTGTCTACTTATATAGATTATGAGAAATCATGACTCTCAGCACCACAGCTATGTCATGCGGTGATAAATCTTCCAGAAGCCTCCAAACTAAGTCTTCTGCATTCTTATTTAGATGTTTTAATTCCAATTTTGTTTTCACAAAGGACTGCTCATTACTGTATGTAATGTACCACTTATTTATTTATTTATTTATTTCCCTTTCTCAAAAATCCTAGAGGTAAAGTAACTTTTTGGAAATTATCTTATGAAAATATGGGACAAAGATGAAAAATTAATCGGGATCTGGGAACAAAGCCCTGACATTGTTACTGCTCTTGCTAGTAATGTTTGTGCTAAAGCTCACCGGTTGATCTCCAAGAACTAATGACCTGAGCATCTGTTCAAGGAGAGTGGTACTTGGTGCATTTTGGTCAGAAGATTCTTGGACATGCTTGGGCTCCTGGTAGATGATGTCTGGTATAGTTGGGACACTACAGGAAAAAGAAAAAAAGAGGGTCAGGGAATATTGTATGAGGTCCACCCAAGCATTTATCATTTCAGATTTAGGGTTTCAGGTTCCAGTAGATTTGTTTTTATAAATTTTGTTTATTATTTGGTAATGGTGTGACCTTTTGTTCCAGGACATAACTGATCTGTTTGGAGCGGATCTACCTATTGAGGGTGGCAAAGGTGGAGAGTTTGCCTGGTGTGATGGACCCTTGCTGGCAGCTTTGAAAGCTGGCCATTGGGTTGTGTTGGATGAGGTGAGTATCAGGACCAAGATGGAACCACAGATGGGTAAAAAGCAATCAGAAAGTGCAGAACAAGCTATTTTAGTGGAGGGGCTTATGACAAGGACAGATAAGACTAGTAAAGAGTCCTTTAATGTCATTGCTAGTCAGAAATGTCTCATGGCAGAGTGCACGTGCAGGATAATTCATGTTATCTTCCTTGATTCACTGGCATTCTTTCACCAAGATCTTCATATTGAGTTTTCACCAGAGAAAAGCCATGTCTCTCTTTATTCACATCTCTGGCAGACTTGCTGTTTTCACATTTATTTCAGAAGTACTTTGCAAATTTTATCAACCACTTCAGGTTTTAATAATGCTCCAGGGTAGCTATATATATATATATATATATATATATATACACACACACACAATGACATGAAAACAGTTAAAATATATATACACACATATATGTATATAATATATAAGTATATATTATATGTATGTATGTGTGTGTATATATATATGGGCTGAAGAGATGACTCCAAGCTCAGGAGCACTGACTGCTCCTCCAAATGACCCGGGTTCAATTCCCAGCACCCACATGGTAGTTCACAACTGTCTGTAACTCCAGTTCCAGGGGAATAGACACCCTCACACAGACACACTTTCAGGAAAAACTCTAATGTTCATAAATTAAAAATAAATAAAAAAAATTTAAAAGCCCAGCGCTCATACACACACACATACACATTACTCATCTAAATTGAAAACCTATTATAAGACATGCTAAGTACTGAATCTTTTGGGGGTTCTTCAATGTTAATTCAGAAGGTGGCTGGATGGGATGGCAGTTTCACTGGACACAGACCTCTCCTCTGGTCCTAGATGACAAGGGGAGGATTCTGTGAGAATCAGTCAGCTGATTTGCTCTCTGCTGCTTGGGGCAGATACCAAGGAGAGATAGGTACCCATGGTTCTAGAGTGGGGCAGGTCAGAATATTTATTAGCAAAAGAGAGAGCTTAGATTTAAGCTGAAGGCCACACTGGCTGTATTCAAGCTTGCATCCAGCGATTGAAGGACAGTCTGGGCTTGGATACCCACTTAGAGCAATTTTCTATTTGGGAATGTACAGATTTCCCGTGCTTATAAGACATGATGAGGTCCTAGTAGGAAGAATTTGGGTGATTGCTTTTTATTGGTTTGCATTCTTCCACTCTTTTTCAGTGCTATCTAAAGACCATTTGTGTCTCGTATCTGTGAGCTCTGACGCAGAATCTGAAGGCCTATAGTTAGTTTTATTCTTTATATCCTCAATCGCAAAACAAAACATAGGTTAAAGTTAAAACCTCTGTAGACAGACCCACTTAGTGTTGTTATATCACAACTTTGAAACCCATTTGAAGATGTTGTTCAGTCAGCATGTTATTACAGAGACCAGTGAAAGTTCATTATTATCCACATAATTAAATGTGTTCCAATATTAAAAGTTTGTTTCAAGTTTAGTCTGTTTATTTCCTTTTCCTACTTAAGAACTTACAAGGGGTAGGATGGATGGTTTGGTGGTTGCGAGCACTTGTTGCTCTTTCAGAGAACTGTCCGGTTTCCAGCATTCACTTTAGTGGTTCCCAACCACTAATAACTCCAGTTCCAAGGGTCTAAGAGCTTCTTCTGACTTCAGCATGCACCAGGAACACATATGGTGTACATACATACATACATGCTAGTAAAGCACTAATGCACATAAAGTAAAATAGATAAATCTAAAAAGCTTAAAGCCACATACAGGGTTTATATTCATGCATATTTATAAAATTATATAAATTTAAATTTATATATAATTTTTACGCCTAACCCAAATCTCTTAAATATATGAGAAATAAAATGAGTTTCTCTGATTTCAATCAAGAAAATCTATTTTACTTTATTACTGATTATTTCCTTATCTTTTGTTTTAGTTATACTATGAAATAATCAAATATTTGTGCTTTCTCTCCCAAATAGCTTAACTTGGCTTCTCAGTCCGTACTCGAAGGACTCAATGCTTGTTTTGATCATCGAGGAGAAATCTATGTACCAGAGCTAGGCATGAGTTTTCAAGTTCAACATGAAAAGACCAGGATTTTTGGTTGTCAGAATCCCTTTAGACAAGGAGGTGGGAGGAAGGGTTTGCCTAAGTCTTTCCTTAACAGATTCACTCAGGTAAGATTCTCTGCTGCCTTAGAAACTGGTTGATACTAGCATGTGCACTGTGTCTATAATCGAGGATTTGCTGAATGACCCTCCTTCCCTGCCTTACCCTGTTGTGACCTGGAGACTGATTGCTTACCATCTAGAAGACAGGGAGGTTACTGCCCTTGTAGGGCTTTGTTAATACTATCTGCCGTAGAGACTGGTCATTAGTGATTTCAAGTGATGATCTTTTACAGGTTTGTAATGAAAGTAATGTATTTCAGGATTAAAATTTGTGACCTGAGCTGGGCATGGTGTTACATGCCTTTAATCCCAGCTCTCAGGGAGCAGAGGCAGGTGGATCTCTTTGAATTCGAGGCCATCCTAGTCTACATAGTGAGTTCCAGGACTACACAGTAAGACCCCATCTCAAAAAAAACTTTCACAAATCAAATACAGTATCCCTCATCTATCATTAGTAAAATCAGAAATGTTACATCTTCATTCATTTTTGCAAAGGCATGTTTATATGCATGCTTATTTTAGGTTATATTGTTCAGAGTTTGATTAATTTAGAATTTGGAAGTGCCTCTAGATGTTAGCTCTAATATCCTGTTCATTGATGATTAAGAGATTTCTGAGGATCACTTAATGTTTATTGTGCTGAAGAGTTAAGAGCACTGGTTGCTCTTGGAGAGGACCCTGGTTTGATTCCCAGCATGAAAGAATTTTTATTATGAAAACTATCAAAACAGAAAAGTTGAGTAAATTTTATAGCAGTCATGTTCATACTAACTGTCTGAGTCTGAAACTATTTAAGAGTACTGGTAGGAAATTGTTGACAACAAATGCTCTCTAAAAGTGAATTGCATGAGTCTCTTCTCTAATTTACTAGATAAAACTTAAAAGCCAAGCCTGTTGTCTATATTTTGTAACTCTATAGTTCTTCACTGTAAGAAATTTCTAAAGTTCAATTATTTTTCTTTAGTATTAAGTAGAACTACCCCAGAGCATGGTAGTATAGTCATTTTCTAGACAAAAGCATTGATATTGTGTCGTGTTTGGGTTTTTTAGGTCTTTGTGGATCCCCTTACGGTAGTTGACATGGAGTTCATTGCCAGTACTTTGTTCCCAGCCATTGACAAAAATATTGTTAAGAAAATGGTAGCTTTCAATAACCATGTAAGTACCAACTTGTATTATCTTTTCTCTTTGGAACCAGCATTCCCTCAGAACAAACCTCTACCAAATTACCAGTCTAATGGAAGAAAATGACAGCATTCTTCAAGTTTGTAGTGGGGTGTGTGCTACCCTTCTGATGGCCACAGCCTCTGTACAGGGTCGGGGGCGCACAGCAGTGATACTTGCAGAGTCATTTGGAAGTTTAGATTAGGAGGATCCATTTGAATCAAACCTATTAATTTCCACGTAAATCCCGTATGTATGTGTAATATAGTATTACTTAGTGCAGTGCCTGGTAGGATATGATTGTCAATAAGAATGTTTTATTTCTAGATTGATCATGAAGTGACTGTTGAGAAGAAATGGGGGCAAAAAGGAGGACCCTGGGAATTCAACCTCCGAGACCTTTTCCGCTGGTGTCAGTTGATGCTAGTTGACCAATCTCCTGGCTGCTATGATCCTAGCCAGCACGTGTTTCTAGTTTATGGTGAAAGAATGAGAACCAGGGAGGACAAAGAGAAAGTGAGTCACATATTTCGTTTATCTTTCTTCGTAAGAACTGATTCCTTCTAAAGATGACATTCTTCTTTTGTGTTTATTAGTATTTTAGCTCTCCTACCCATCTCTCACCAACTCCTTAGGCTTTAAAAAGAAATCAGTATATCTGTAGTTGATAGAAACTTTGTGAAGCCAGTGTTTCAGGGAGTCCGATTATTGATTAGATGAATAATTTATGATAATGATAATTTATGAAGTGGAAATAATAACCATTCTCCAGTGCAGTGCTCTGGCTAGTACATTTTTCCTCATAATCCTCAGGTTAGCACTGATTGATTTTTTTTTTTCCTGTTTGTTTATTCCCCCCTTACACCCCCCAGCTGTCCTGGTACTTACTCTTTAGATCAGGTCAGCCTCAAACTCAGAGATCCACCTGCCTCTGCCACTAGATTGCTGGGATTAAAAGGCATGTGCCACCACTGCCCAGATGTGCTGGTGTTTTTAGGAAATGAAAGCAAATGTTATATCTCAAGATTTGCCGTACTGCCCATAGCTTCATTTTAATTTATACTATAATTCCATGATTAGTTTGAAACCATGTAACTACTTTTTAATTTTATATATGTGGATGGTTTGGCTGCATGTATGTTTATATCACATACATGACTGCTACCCACAGAGGTTAGAAGAGGGCATTCGATTCCCTGGAACTGAAGGTACAGACAATTTTCAGCTGCCATGTGGATGCTGAAAATCAAACTGGGGTCCTCTTGAAGAGCAGTCAGTATTCTTAACCACTGAGCCATCTCTCTGGCCCCGTTTCTCTGTTCTTGAGCTCAAGTTACTTTTATTAATACAGTGTGTGCTTTTTGTTTGATTTTTAACACTGGATCTTGATACATCCAAGGCTGAACTAGCACTGACTATGTAGCCAGGACTTGCCATGAACATGTGTTCTTCCTTCCTTAGCCGCCCCATGCTGGGATTATTGTAGCATGAATAATAAAAATCCAGAGACAGAAATTGGGGTTCAGCCCAAAAGCCAGAAAAGCAAAGCAGCCAAACCACTAGAGAAGTTTTATCTCTACCAGTTTTGACTAAAAGAGACTAAGCCTCTCTCTCTTCCTATTTTATATTCCCTCTAGTGCTGGGATTCAAAAGGTGTGTGACTCCCTAAGACTCAGATTAAAGGTATAGACCACCACCGCCTGGATTGTTTCTGCCTTGATCTTGTATAGTCCACGGTGGCCTTGGTCCATCTCACTGTCTCCCAAGTCCTGGGATTAAAGGTGTCTGTCACCATTGCCTGACTTCTTAGTGGCTTTAGCTTTGCCTCTGATCTTCTGGCAAGATTTATTTATTAAAATACAAGTAATATACCGCTGTAGACTATAGGGATGTGCTACAATACCCAGCCTTATCCTGTGATGTTTGCACGAGAAAACTCAAAGGGAAAGGAAAGCATTTGCTGGTAATGTCTAAGTATGGTGGCTTGTCTTCTGAGAGGATCCATTTTAGCATCTGGTAAGAACTTACAATGATTTATATTCTCGTTGCATTATCTTCCTTTAGGTCATCACTGTGTTTAAGGATGTGTTTGCTTCTGATTCCAAGCCATACATGGGGACGAGACTGTTTCACATCACTCCATATGATGTTCAGGTAAAGAGACGGGATAGCCCTTTCCCTTTGACAGTTTTCCATAGCTGCTTCTAGCTCACTACATACCACTGCCATGTTTTCTCCAGATCGGCTACTCAGTCCTTTCTCGCAGCAGCTATGTTCCTCATCCATCACACCGGCCCCTGTCGCTCCTACACCAGTCATTCCAGTCTCTGGAACCCATCATGAAATGTGTGCAGATGAGCTGGATGGTCATCCTTGTGGGACCAGCCTCTGTGGGCAAGACCAGTCTGGTCCAGCTTCTGGCACACCTTACTGGCCACACCTTAAAGATCATGGCAATGAACAGTGCAATGGATACTACTGAGCTTCTGGGCGGATTTGAGCAGGTACCTGGTATACTTTTATATAATTGTCAGGCATAGCACAACAAACTTGTAGCCTGTTATGGGGATTTTTCTGTTAGTGGTGACTACATAAAACAGTATCCTTTTGCTTTGGCCGATGGCTTTTCATGTGCTCTGGAAATTGCAGGTTGATATTATCCGACCTTGGAGGCTGCTACTTGAGAAGGTAGAGCACACTCTCAGGGTACTGCTAAGGGACAGTCTTCTTACCAGTGCTGATGACACAGAAGTAGTATTGCGAGCCTGGAGCCATTTCCTTCTGACATACAAACCCAAATGTCTTGGTGAAGATGGTAAAGGTGTAACCATAGAGATTGTCAACAAACTGGAAGCAGTATTGCTGCTGATGCAGCGACTCAATAATAAAATCAACTCCTACTCCAAAGCAGGTTTGATGTACTTGTCATACACTTGGCATCTTGTGTCTATTTATAGGAATGTTTGTAAATGTCATGTCATATTTTTAATTCCATGTAATGATTACTACTCGAGACTTGAAGGTTCACTTTGAAAGTAAAATGCTGAAAGGATTTCAAATTGATGATACTGAAAAAGACAGTAGGAAAATAACTAGTTACCAGTCTCATTTTATGGTCTTCATGTTGTGCTTATTCAGCTGCAGGTCAATCCATAACATCCATCCCTGGGAAGAATTACTTCCTAGTACTTATCACAAAATGAGCATTTTCATTTTCCCTCTCTAAATCTTACTGGATGTTAGACATTGATTTTAAACTGTGAAGCACTACATTATATTTTATTTTTTCAAGTCTGTTGCTCTTTTTCTGGTAGGTAATAAGTTGGCTATGAATTATTTTAATCTTTCTAAGATAGCTTTACACTTTTCAGGGCTGGGGAGGAATAGCATTTCCTCTTGTGACATTACCCTGAAGCATCTCACTTGCTGAATGCTCTGTGTTTGCTGAGCTTGCTCCTTGGGCTGTTAGGAACTGAAGAGACCCAATTTTAATTCAGCCCAGTCTTTGTACAGATCACTTTTATAATGATGTGCAGGTTATTTACCCGAAGGCACGAGGTTCTCCTCCAGGGACTTTGGATACTTTTCTGAGGAGCCCCTCCTTTAAAGTATGCTGCTGCCCTTTCAAGTTGCTCCACTGGGCCTCAATTCAGTGAGACCCTGGCATCTTTGCTTTCGTTCCCCTTATTTGTAGCTTCCCACAAAAGCAATTGGTGAGTTTCATCTTGGTTTTACCTTCCTGCTCTCAGGTACACAATGTTGTGCTCCCTCTTATTCTGTCATGTTACCACCCCCTCCTCCCAGTTTTCAAGTAAAAAATGGAAACTTAAGTCTATTCTCATGGCTCAGAGCAAGAATCCAATGTAACATATCTAACAAAAATGACCATTTGAAAAATTCTAGACAAGGATTGTTAGTATTAGACTATGAAGTATTTGTGAGCTATATCTATAGATGGATGGATAGATGGATAATCTCATCACTATAAAAAATGTAGCATTAATTATACTTTGTCAACTTACAGCTCTATAATGTAGAATTATAATGTAGTGGATGGGAGACCTTCCTTCAGACATTTTTTAAATTGAAACACACTAAAATTCACCAAAGTCAGCCCTGAGTATGTAGCTATTAATTTGGAAAGTTTTTGTCTATCCTAAACATAATTTTATTATCTCTGTTTAAACAAGTATTGGGTAGGAGGCTGTAACTTTATTATGATTACTGTATTTTATTATGATTATTTTAACTTTATTATGATTACTGTAACGTTACAGACTTCACCAAGCTTGTCGAGGAGTTCCGAAGTTTCGGGGTGAAGCTTCTGCAGTCAGCCAGTGGCTGGAGTCATGGCGGCTTTGAATGGGTTGACAGCATGTTAGTTCAGGCCCTGAAGTCTGGAGATTGGCTTTTGATGGACAATGTTAACTTCTGCAAGTAAGAACCCAGTCATGTCCAATTATGCCCAGTTGTGAGTGGATCTAACTGAAACTTGGCTGTGTTTGCTAACTGTAAACACACACTGGGGCTCCCTGCATTAGGTCGAGAAAGCTATTGGCTTTCTCCCCTACCAGTGCGTCTTCCGCCATTCTTAGACTGCCATGTGGTGAACATACTAGATGACTGAGTAAAGGCTAACAAAATTGGTTTGCTTTTCTAAAGAGCACTAGACTTTTAACATTAGAGATTACTTATTAGGGTCATTTTAAATACTGATTGTCTGAAATAAAGGATCTGGTATAGACAAACATTAGTAAGTATTACTAATGACCATAATTCGTATTACTTTTTATCCTAGAATGAGAAAAAGAGCAAGGAGGAAATTGCTATAATAGGAGTTATTTTTAAGTAGTGGGCTTTCTCTGAGAAGCTTTATTTGGATATTTTCAATCGAAATCCAGTTCCCTTAAGTGTATTTGATAATTTTAAGGGGGGTAGGAGAGAGCTATCCAGTAGTTTTTCCATGTTTTATTTATTCAATGAATGGTTCTATATAACTATGTGACTTAAGGAACGGGAATGAGAAAAGGGAATTAGCCCTTGTGTTGGAGCCTGCTCCCATAAGATCAACTGGAGGTATCTAGGGGCGGGGGTGAGGTTTAAGGAACTGTTAGATTGAAAGAGATAAAGACAACAAACACAGGGTAGTTTTGGGGACTGCCAGCTTACTCTGTGCAGCCACAAGTGTATTTCAGAACCTGCTTATATACAAAAGCAGAACAAAGTACATCATAGACAGTCAGTCAGTATCTAATTTTTGTCCTTGAGTAAGCAGTTTCAAAATCTATCTCCATGTTCCCAAGATTTATCAGCAGCAGTATTCTTTCTACTAGATAGTGTATTCTTATGGGCAAAATGTTTTTTGCTGTGGCTTAATTCAGAACCTTCTCCCAGCCCTCAAGGATACTGGAGCAAGCAGAGCAGGCAGGCTTGTTGACTTTTAAGTCAGAATTGACTCCAGGTGGAAACTGAGTCGCTTGTGTGCTTACCGCACCCTTGTAAGAGATCACAGTGCTATATGTGATCTGTGGAAGGGAGATGTGGGTCCAAAGCAAATGCAAACTTGTGTAAGAGTAATAGAGTCAAGGCAACATGTCAGCCTAAATATCATTTGAATTCTCATTATGCAGTCCCTCAGTGCTGGATCGTCTGAATGCTTTGCTCGAGCCTGGTGGTGTCCTCACCATTAACGAAAGAGGAATGGTAGATGGAGCCACTTCCACAGTAACACCACATCCCAGTTTCAGGTACTTCTGTCTTTCAACTTTCTAATAAAAAAATTGGTCGCTTCAGTAACAAAGGCAAATATATCTAATAGAAACTCTTTGTAAACTGTGCACCGTGTTCTGAGAAGGTAACCTGATCATTCAGTTAAAACACATATATTAAGGCTCTCTTGTTTGCCACATACTTGTTAGGCTTTGAGGACAGCAGAATACAGAAGGGTTCTTCTCTGGGGTTAACAGTAAAATGTAGAAAGTCAGTCATAATCCTTTGCTGATAGCCCAGGGAAAAGAAAATGTATCCTGCATTACAGGATCACATGGGTGGGACTTGTGAAACAAGGATGGTATCCATGGTTTGCCTGGATTGACTGGACAAATGAGAAGCTGTTTATTAAGAAGGGCACACTACCAGAATAGCAAGTTAGGTCTGGGACAGCCAGCCAGGAATCCATTCTTTCTGTTTCTAACTAAGGGATGAAACAGAACCAAACATGAGAATGTGGAGCGACATTGATGAAGAACAATGGACTGTTAACAAGAGTTATACCAGCTAGGTTTATGTCAGCCAGATACAGACTGGAGTCATGGACTGTTAACATTAGTTGTGCCGGCTAGGTTTATGTCAGCCAGATTCAGACTGGAGTCATGGACTGTTAACAAGAGTTGTGCCAGCTAGGTTTATGTCAGCCAGATACAGAGTGGAGTCATTTCAGAGGAGGCAGCCTTAGCTGAGAAAGCTGCTCCTACTAGATTGTCTGTGGGCAAGTTTGTAGTGCATTTTCTTGACTGATTGGTGCAGGGGGGCCCAGCTTACTGGGCGTTGCTACTCCTGGTCAGGTGGTCCTGGATATTAAGCCAATAAGCTTTAGTCCTCTGTGGCTTCTGCCTCAGTTCCTCCCTGCTGCCTCTTAGATGGTAGACTGGGATGTGGAGCTGTAAGCTGACGTGAACTCATGGTGCTTTAACACAGAAGTAGAAACCTCACTAAGGCCAGAGTTCACTGTTCCTTTGCTGTTCTCTGTGAATGGATCAGAACAATCGGTTAGGATGGCCGGAGTGGGAGAGTATCCGAAAGCAAGACTCTTGAGTTCTCAGCATGGGTCCTTAAAAAAAAAAGCCAGTATATGCAGGTGGAGAAAGGGCTCAGTGGTTGCAGCTCTTGCAGAAGTCTGGAGTTTGATTACCAACACCCACGTTCAGCACCTAAATAACTATGTGAACTCTAGCTATAGGGGATCTGACATCCTCTTTAGGACTCTGCAAGCATCCACACATACATATGTACCCATGTAGAGATGAAAATAAATCTTTACAAACAAAAGTAGGCATAAGGAAATTGATATAATGGTGTTGATGTGTGTTAAAAAGAGAGGTGTGGGTAATAGTATCATAACACCATGAGATGGTGTTATCTTCAATGGATTTCCTGTAGGTGAGACATATTTGGTGCTAGAGGCCCAAACCATTAGTTACACTGGGATTTGATTTTCCTCTCCTCAATTTCCTTTTTATTATTATTTATTAGGCTTTTTCTCTCCATGGATCCTGTTCATGGAGAAATTTCCCGAGCTATGAGGAATCGTGGACTTGAAATCTACATTTCAGGAGAAGGAGATGGAAGCAGCCCAGATAA
Organism: Ellobius talpinus; assembly: GCA_001685095.1. Lineage (NCBI taxonomy): Eukaryota > Metazoa > Chordata > Mammalia > Rodentia > Cricetidae > Ellobius > Ellobius talpinus. The sequence continues at coordinate 28,680 of LOJH01000385.1, read as the reverse complement.
ACTGGATTTGAAAGTTCTGCTTCACAGCCTTGGGTTGGTGGGGGACAGTGTGTGTAACATCCTCTTGGCTCTGCACACAGGGATCCAGAACATTGTTAGAGGTGAGCTTCTTGACTTCTGTGCCTTAGCAGTTGTAATGCTGTAGCAATTCTTGTGACTGTATTGGGCCTGTAGTCTAGGATTTCTCACATTTGCTGTGCAATTAAATAAAAGTGATCAAGAAAGTATGTTTAAAATGTAATCTCCAAATACCTCAAGAAGTGGAGTTCTGCTCCTCTGGGTGAAGTGTAGCTGTCAATCTTTTAAACTCAATAGGGAGCTACAGAGATGGCTCTGTGGTTACAAGCACTTGCTTTTCCAAAAGCCTGGCATTTATTTAGTTCCTAGCACCCTGTCAGTGAACTCAAGGGAATCCGACGTTCTTCTTGCCTCCTTGGACACCCATATTTGATGCACAGATTGATATGTATACACATAATTAAAGCAACAATGAGTACATGCCCCTCCAACAGGAACCATGTCCTGAGTAATTCTGCTTTATGATTCAAGAGCTTTACCTTCATGTCTCCTGGGTCACCATTGTCCCTTATGAAGGGGAAATAACGTAGAAACTTTGAGTTGAAGCAGCTCTAATTTTTGTCATTTTTTTTCATATGATAAAGAATGAGTAGCAATAGGTGAAGTAGTTTTTACTTTTTACTGAGCAATTGCTTTGTGCTGGGTACAGTTCAGTCTGTCTGTTCTATATGCTTGCTTCACAGATGAGGCCCAGTAGCTGAAAATGTCAGAATTACTTATACTGACAGTTGGGATTTCACAGAAGGCCTGTTGCCCTTTGTGTGGTGTGTGTCAGCTTGAGATTAAAGATACAATGACAGCTGTCAAAGAGTTCTTAGATACACTGCTGGAGGTCAAAGAATAAGAGGGAAGACAGATGGGGGGAGAGATAGGAATGTTATTACACATCTGTTGAGCTCTCGGGAGACCCCAGATACAAACAAAGCAAATACATGGTTAGGAGTCAGTGTACAGAAGACTAAGGACATATTTATCAGTTTTTATCAAAGATTTAGAACACTGTTGGTCACATACGGCAATTTTTATTTTTCTAGGTTCTCCGACATCATCACTTTCTACTCTCAGTCAGGCTGCCATACTCATTGTTCAGTACCTACAGCGAGGTCTGAGTTTAGACAAAGCCTTTTTTGAAGCATGCTGGGATGTGTATGTCTGCTCTCAGCACTCAGCGGCAGACCGGAAGGTACTGTGAATGTGTTATACCACCATCTAAGTTGTAACACTGAAGTGGAGGGAATTACTTTGTGAATGGCAACTTTTAACAGAGTTAACTGCTCTCTTGTTCCAGAGATCTGTTATCTAGGTTCTTTTCTGGAAATTTGTTTTAATTTAAATATTCCTTTCTCTAAACATTGGTTAAAAATTTAACTAATGTTATTCATTAAAGAATGTGTCTAAGAATTGTTTATTGGTGGCTGTGTGAGCCTTGGAATCTCACGCATTTGTCTGTTGGTGATTTTGATAATATCACTGTGTCAGTGCTCTTGACTTGTGTTTCGCATTCTGCAGCTTGTGCAGGCTTTGCTGGAGAGTCATATTTCATCTCTGCAAGCTCGGGAAACCTGGGGACACTCCATTCTTGCCACAGGGCTGTGGCCAGATTCTGTGCCTTCAGCTCTCTTTGCAACAGAAGATTCTCACCTGTCTGTTGTCCGAAGTGATGGGCAGATCCTGGCATACTGCCTCAACAGGATGAGCCTGAAAACTAGCAGCTGGACAAGGTCAGCAGAGCCTTTAGTGTGGTCTCTTGGACAGCTTTTGCTTTTGCAGAGGTCAGCCAGCCCAGCATTTGTGACCCCTTATTATTACATTTCTACTGTTTAATATGGCTATTATTATCAGTCACATTTATTTAGAAGGCTTATACTGAAGAAGTAGATACTTAGTAGACTGATGAACCAGATATTCTGTTTATGGCTGTTATATGCTCATAGAGAGCAACCAATCAGAATGTATATGCACATACTAGGGATGGAATCCAGGCAGGGCCTTTGTCATGCTGAGCATATTTCTGCCACTCAACTACACCCCATCCCTAACTGCGTGTTTCACTGGTTGGTTTGATTTTTGTTTGTTTTTTTGCCTTTGCCATGTGAAAGACTGTTCTAATTCCAGCTTTTCTCATTCTGTGAGTTGCAGGAGTCAGCCTCTTACTTTGCAAGACTTAGAGAACATTATGCAGAGTTGTAACCCTGAGAACCTGACATTCAATGCAGTGGATGTGGATACTTACTGGGTCGATGAACCGGAGGTTTTAGCCGTGGCTGTTAAATTGTTCATAGAAAGAGCAACCAATCAGGATTGGATGCTCAGAGTTAAATGGCTTTGTCATTTAGCCAAGAACATACCACAGGGGCTCGGTGAGTAGCAGAGCTTGAATTGTCCAGTGTCGAGCACCTCGGCGACATGTTGGTCTGTGACCGCACTGTTGGAGCTGTAGCTGGGAAATGACAAACAACTGTGTTGTTGTCAGACAGCTATTAGATTAGGGACATGTCTGCCCCTATGTGTCAACAACTGTGCTGTTGTCAGACAGCTGTTAGATTACAGACATGTCTGCCCCTTATGTATCAAGAGAAATGCCTCAGAGTTTGTCCTCCTTTTCGGTTCAAAGGGAGAATATACTGCATTGTGTTACCTCCCTTTTCTTTTTTTGGTCTTTTTGGTTTTTTTGGTTTTTCAAGACAGGATTTCTTTGTGTAGCCTTGGCTGTCCTGAAACTAGATACCAGGCTGGCCTCGACCTCACAGAGATCTGCCTCTCTGCCTCCCAAGTTCTGGGATTAAAGGCCCATGCCACCACACCCAGCTGTATCTGTTACTTTTAGCATAAACAGTTTTTTTCCTTGTACAAACATTTTCTCTGGGAACAGTGTTGGTTTTAATCATTAATTTATTTATTTCTAATTAATTTATTTCCCCTTAAGATGCCCAAAATACTAATCCTGATTTTTGTTTGTTTTTATTTTTTTGAGACAGGGTCTCATGTAGCTCTGGCTGGTGTAGAACTCAAAAAGGTCTATCAGTCTCTGCCTCCCAGATGCTGGGACTAAAAGCATGGGCTAACATGCCTGGCCCCAATCCTGTTTTCATATTGGTACTGCTAGATACTTGCTTAATTTGTCATCTGTTCAAAGCAGGGAAAAGACAGTAACAATGAAAATGCTGCCTGTACTGTGGAGTGTAGGATATAGAACTTCTTGGTAATGGGTCATTCACATGACTTGTAAGCAGAGTGGAAGTTCCAGAATTGCTTTCACTGCCAGCACCAAGGTGACAGAATTGTGCCCCAGGCTTGTTGGCCAAGCAGTATAACCTAATTGGTAAACTATAGACAAAGAAGAGACCCATCTCAGAGGAGGTAGATGGTTCTGAGTGCCCAAGCTTTCTCATGCGCATGGACCTGCACACACACCCATTAAAAAAAGTTAGCCTTAGTAAATGAATTTATATGACCCCTCTGCTTCCCAAGAACTTGTACATAAACCGGTAAACACATATCTCTTGTTTAGTGACATCGGTATCAAAATATTTGTAGAGAAATTTGTGATATTTTTATCTTTATTGTTTTATATGATTACTAGAGAGAATAACACAAATGAACAGAACATAAAGTCTTGGAAGTTCAATAACTTGTAAACTCCAGTGTTTCATTTGCCCTAGCCACAATTCACTAGTTTCTGTATAGCTACTGTTTGACTGTTTTCACCATTGCAGAATGTTCTTTAGGCAGTGTGGCTCTGAGCCTTAACAATGCCTCTCCTTCCAGAGTCCGTGCAGATTCCACTGGAAGCCAGTGCCACTGCTCTTAGAAATTTTTACTCAAATTCCCTCTCAGCTGGAGTCAGTAATGTCTTGAAAATATTACAGACAAATATAATAGGTATGTACTTGCTTTTAGTTTTTGTCTCCAAACACTTCAGGGAAAGATCTTCACGGTTCCCACCATCACCATGTGTTTCAGAAGACTTAATATATGCAGATGCAAACTGTCTTCAAAACTGTTGTCTCTCATCTGAAGGGGTTGAATGGTATGCTAGGAAGAACCTGAGAGTGTAAAGATGAAGTCAGCTATGTTAGAGAATGACTGGTAGAAAAATGAGACAATGTAAAATTTTTATTTCTGTCTCTTCCATTTTGAAGATTTTTTTTTACTATCATATTAACTGAAAGTTTTCGCATAAAGTATTTCACTTGAGAGAAAACTACACAGGATCATTTGCTTAAGATACAAAGCCTTGATAACACGAGTTAGTCTTCAGTGTTATTTCGTCTTTTGATAATTTGAAAGCTGGGATCATATGTCCACACTGACAATGCCTGGCCAGTTCTGGTTCTTAGATGGACTCTTGAGATGTGACTCAGGCAGGTGCTTTGAGCCTGGGCATAAGCAGTTCTGCCTTAACCTCTTCAGAAGCTGATGCTACATAATTATTACCAGGCAAGGTCAGTGAAATGTTTTTAAGCGAAGTAATCTTGAATTGTTCTGTTTTGTATATGAAAGAGGAGAGTGTTATATTCTGAGGTAGGAGGCGGTTTTGGTACACAGGGGTGATTTTGGAAAGGAAGTAAAGAAGCTGCTGGCTCTGTATTACTGCAGTGCCATAGACTGAAGCTACAGGGTTCTTTTCCGTTCTCCCCATGAGCCCGTGTGTGGTCAACATGAAACAGTGTAATAGTCAGCTTAGACTTTCCAAGCCAAGCATGTTAATTGTACAATTTTTGTTTTTCTTTAAACTAGATGACTTTGTGATCCCTCTGGACCCCCGGTGGAACATGCAGGCTTTGGACATCATTAGAAATTCAATGGACTTCGATCCACAAGCAGACCAGTCTCAACAGCTCTTTGCCCTTTTAGAATCAGTTGCAAACAAGTAGGTGAAACCTAAAGCTGGAGACACTCTCTCATGGCCTTATCTATTATATATCAAATACAGGTTATGTGGGCTTTAATGTTATGAAACAAACAGTAGGTGTTAGATGCGTTCACTCAGCATTAGTGGTGGGCATTATTTTAAAGCTAATCTATCTCAGGATAGTTGTGTTTCTTCTGCATATTGGTCACAGCAACCTTCCATTATCTACTCATTCTCTCAGATATTTGCTTCAGTTTTCATCCTCAGATACATAGCAGACAGGAATACCTCCTGCAACTTAAGTAAACACACATGTAAATTTTTTTTTTGGCCTAGGCAAGTTTTTGGTTTTGTTTTACCCCCCAAATTGGCCATATATTTTAAAAAATAAATGTATAATTAAAAACAGTATGTATTGCATGCTGGTATGTAATAATGAACATGTGATTTTGATGAATCTTCATGTAAAGTGAACCCATGAGTATGATTTATCACAAATGCAATGATAGTCACTATGCAGAGTTCAGGTTAATGTCAGACAATGGAGTAGTCTTAATACCAGTGTTTGCCATCTACCTGCCTGTTTTGCACCCTTCCTCTCTAGTCCAGAATTTGCAGAGACAAAGAACGGGCTAGATGAAGGGACTGATGCTTTAAGGTTCAGATTATTTCCGTACTGTAGTTGAATCAGTGGTAGAATATTTTTTATCTAGTATGCCCACTACCTCAGGGTACCAGTACTATGNCCCCCCCAAAAAAAAAACAAGCAAACAGCTTTGCTAATTCCAAAGAAGTTCTGTTAACCAGTAAACAATTACTTCATTCCAGGACAATTATCTATCTTGACCGGGAAAAGAGGATATTCACTGAAGGAAATTTGGTGTCCATTGGTAGTAAAAAGTTAAGAAGCAGTGTTCTGAGGATGTCTTTTGAATTCCATAAAGGTAAAACATTTTCCCTTTTGCATTGTGGTTATACTGTTGCTACAGTTAGAAGACATACTCAGCAGCTACTGCTTTCGAATTCAGTTTGAAATGAACTATATCCCTTACTCAGTACTGATGAGTGGCATTTACGGAAACTGGTTATCCCAGGTGCTCAGCTACATGCTGCTTACATGTCTTCACAATAACCCTTTGAAACTAAGTAGGTTCTCAGCTCATGAACTAGGAACATGAGACACATGCAAGTTCAGGATCCGATTTTTAGCAAGTAGAAGAGCTAGCACTTCAAAAGCAGGTTTCTTGGCTCAGAATATCTGCAGAAATCAAAATGCACTGAAGGTATAAATATTTTAAAAGCTCATTTTTGATAACCTAAATTAGAGTCATTTGAGGGGAAACACTCTCACCAGATGGGCCCAAGGGCAAACCTGTGGTAGCTTTTTTAGATGGAATGTGGACTGAAAGTTTTAAGTCCTGATGTTTTATCACAGAGATAAAAACCTTAAGAAACCGTTCAAATACATGGGCACTGGGTTTAGTGTTTTGTGTTTTGTCACTTTTTAAAAATTATATATACAGGGGTCTGGAGAGATGGCTCAGTGGTTAAGAGCATTGCCTGCTCTTCCAAA
>LOJH01000385.1:0-13643 GCA_001685095.1 Ellobius talpinus | reverse complement strand
CAGACAGAATATTGTATACATAATAAATAAATAAATAAATATTTTTAAAAAAATGGAAACAACAGATAATAAATAGAAAATCATGCAAGATTACATGAGAAATTCACCTTTAAATATTAACAGTCTGTGGTTAATAGTTCCTGAAGTGAAAGTGTATATTCAAGGAGGTTGTTTGAGTCACTGCCTCCGTAAGTACTGTGTTTTGTGTCCCCATAGACGCACAGACTCACGGCTCCAGGGGCTGGTGCTGTGCTGGCACCTGCTCGGCCTTACAGAGCTGCTCCCCGGGCACCAGCGGCAGAAGTACATGCAGAACTGTGAACGGCTGCTGCTTGGAGACAGCCAGGCCTTCCAGCATGTGGAGCAGACTCTCAGGAACATGGGTGGACAGGAGGCACTGCCCAAAGAACTTCTCTGCCTCTTGCTCGCCTCCCTGCACTACTTTTCTGATGAAGTGGAGAGTAACCAGAACCTCCCTGAAGCAGCCCGGCGTGGGAGACTCTGGGTGAGCCTTGGCTTACTCCAGATTCAGACTTGGCTTCCCCAGGCACGTTTTGACCCTGCAGTGAAGAAGGCATACAAGCTCAAGTATGCCCAAGAGGAGGTAAGGGCCAAGTGGAGAGCCTGGGCTGGGCTGCCCTGGCTCACTGAATTTGCGTATAACTTACTCCTTTATGCCCTATAAGGCTGTTTAGAGCGGGGAGAGTTCTCACGAGTCTTGTAATGACTGCTTTTTCTTCTAAGATTTCTGACTTGACTTAGCAGAGGGGAAACAGGCATTGTCAGAGAAATAACAATTTCTTTTGCCTAATAGTTTTGAGTTGAGTGGCCCAGGTCTTTCTGTCATTCAGATCCCTATTCATCTTACTGTTCTGCCCACACTCAGAACATTGTCCTTATGTGCATGGTCGCTGCTGTGGCCACAGAAGACCCTTTGTTGTTTGCTTTTCCATTAGTTGTGCCAGCTGCAGTGTGAGTGGAAGACCCGGAACCTGTTGTCCCACCTACAGACTGGAAGGGACCTGGAAGATGAAATGATTATCAGCCACTCTCATCCACACATCAGGTAAGGCAGCAGAGTGTGTGTTGGGGGTGAGAGGTAGAAAAGGTAGAATGAGATTGACTACTGCATTGTAATTATGTTAATGTGGTAGTGATACTGCTCAGATATGTGACCAGTTAGATCCAGATTGTTCATTGTGGTCAGGAAGACGATATATTCAGAAAGAGGGAAAAGATGCTGAAGGTTGGTCTGAAGAGATGACTTTGTGATAAAGAGTGTGTACTACTCAGGCAGAGGACCCAACTTGATTCCCATCACTCACATTGAGAGGCTCACAGCCATCTGTAAGTAGCTTCAGGGTATCTTGATGCCTCTGGCCTCAGCAGGCAACTTACTTAAGTGAACATACCCACGGATAGACACACATACACAACATACATATACACAATTAAAGATAAATATTTTTAATGCTATTGAAGGCCAGATAGTGGTGTCTTTAATACTAGCACTAGGAAGGCAGAGGCAAGCAGATCTCTTGTGTTTGAGTGGTCTGTGGAGTGAGTTCCAGGACAGCCAGAGCAACACAGAGAAAACCTGCTTAATGCTATCCAGTCTGTGTCCATAATAGCAAAGTCAGATTGTTGCATCAACCTGGTCATTGAGCTGTGGCAAGGCTTTGATGAGATGTATTGAAAGTACTTTTCAAACATTTGTGGTACTCCATGAATGCTTAAAGATGTTACCCTGTCTCATTATCATTGCTAATATTACCCTCACAGTTCTTATTAGCTAATGTCTTCATTGTCTTTCCCGATTTGAGGGCCCAATTCAGGTTCGCTGCTTTTCTAACAGCATTTGTATGTTGTGTTAATTTTCCTTCAGGTTACTTCCTCAAAGGATCAGTCAGCTGGAGAATGTAGTTCACAGCCTGTCAAAAAAACAGGCCTTCAGACCCCACCAACCCAGTTATGAGTCCTTGATACAAGAAATCCACCACTACGTCACTAGCATCGCCGAGGTCACTGCCGTTCAGGACCTGCTCATGCGACTCCTTCAGGCCCTCCACGCAGACAGATCAAGGTCTGCTCAAGTGCTCCAGAACCTTTTAAAGGAGGAGGCCTCTTGGCAGCAGTCACATCACCAGTTTAGGAAGCGACTGGTAGAAGAGTATGCCTTGTATCCAGACACCGTTACCCCACTGCAGGCGTCCATCTTGCAGTTGCAGCATGGCATGAGGCTCGTGGCATCTGAAGTCCATGCCTCCCTCCATAGCAGTGTAATCTGTGCAGAAAATCTGGGAGCGCTGGCCATGGCTGTGCTAGCTTTCCCGTCTGTGGGCCCCAGTTTCCCTACCTATCATGCTCATGCAGATGCTTTGTGCTCTGTGAACTCAGTGGAAGCTCTGCAAGGTCTGGGGAAACTGATGGTCAAGCGCTCAGGAGGAAAGGAAAGAGAAGGCAAGAACCAACAGCAGCCTTACCCGACTCGGGAGCAGTTACTGATGAACGCTCTCCTTTACCTGCGTTCCCATGTGCTGTGCAAAGGCGAGCTGGATCAGAGGGCCCTGCTGCTCTTCAGACATCTATGCCAAGTAAGCCTATTGCCAAGAGGACTGCCTGCTATGGTAGAGAATAGTTGGGAAGTAGGTTTTCATTCGATGCTTCCCTTTTCTCCATTGATTACAAAGTGTGTATAGAAGGTGGTGGCGGGGGCTGTGCTTTTTTGTAGCTGCTGTTTGGTTGGTCTTTTTTTTTGAGGGTCTTGAGTATTTCTGACTGCCCTGGCACTCATTATGTAGCCCAGACTACTAGCCTCAGAAGCCTCAGACTTGTGACACCTATCCTACCTTATCACTTGAAATCTTTAGGTTACAGGTGTGTACCAGCATAGCAAATTTGCCCAGCTCCCTTCATTCTTTAAAAGATTAGCTGGGCCCTCCTTTGTGGTGTGTATTATAAGCATTTTTTAAAAAAATAATATACCTCAAATTTATAGATTTTACTTTGTAACAATAGCTTGTTAAGAAATTAATATTATAGTTTAGTGACCTAATACTCAGCAGCTAAAAGAATATGCTGTTCAGGGTCAATTCTGTGCTGTGTGTGGAGTATGATACTTACTCTTTGATTGCTAGAGCTGTAAGACACACAGCAAGGCACTAATGAGTCCATCTGCTTAGTATTCAAAACTAATAGCACTTTGTAATCATTCCTGCTTGCTGTATTATTTATCTGTCACATATTTCCTCACTAATTTTCTCATTTCTGTGCATCCATTAAGTTACTTTGTATAGTTAATATTTTATTAACTATTTTGGAGGGAAAACAGTAAATCTCATAGAAAATAGTCTTGCATCTTTGGGTAACCTAGAGAACAGGATTATAGGACAAAAATTAAATCTGTGCTGAAGGTGTAGCTCAGTTGTGCTGGCCCAGCACACCATAGGACCTAAGTTTGATTCCTTACTACCTTCTAAACCAGGGCGCTTACATACAGACCTGTCATTCCACCACAAAGATCACAAGTTATCCTGACCTCAACCAGTTCCTGGCTCACCTGTCTCAAATCCATTAGCTCTAGCTCTTTATCTTTAAAAATTAAATAAATATGGGCTTAGTTGTTTTTCCAGAAGATCTTGGTTTGGTTCCCAGCACCCATGTGCCTCTTAAAACTTCCTGTAACTCTAGTTTCAGGGAATCTGATACCTTCTCCTGGCCTCCTAAGGGCACAAGGCATATGTATGGTGTATATACATGCATATAGGCAAAATATCCTAACACATAAAAATTGAATCTTTAAAAACATAAATATTTAATCCTACTTCTTAGGCTTTTAATTTAATTATCTTTCTTTAATGATACCTACTATTTCCTAAACCCTCAAAAATATTGATGGCAACACTTGGGCACACACCCAATTAATTCTAGCATTTACAGAGTAGAGGCAGGAGGATCAGGAGAAATCCAGCTGAGTTTGAGGATAGCCTGGGATACATAAGACTTATCAGAAAAAAAGAAGGGGTTGGAGAGATAGTTCAGAAGTTAAGAGTTTGATTGCCAGCACTCATGTGGCATCTCATAATCATCCTTGACTCCAGTTCCAGGGGACCCTTCTCCCTCTTTCGGGCCTCTTTGGGTACACCCAGTGCACAGGCATGCAGGCAAGCAAAACATCCATTCATATTAAATTGTAATTTTAAAAGACCTACATAAAAAAGAAAACTTAACAACAAGAAAAAAACACATGTGATTGTCTGTTGGTTTCCTTCATTTAATACATTTTTGTTGTTGGAGACGATTTCACTGTAGCTCTAGTTGGCCTGGAACCTACTACTTAGACTGCTCTAGCCTCTGCCTATCATCATTTATAGTTTTTTCCAATTTAAGGACCTAAAATCTGAGACAGCAGGGCATTCAGGAAGTGTCTAGCATAGTCTGATGTTGAACCCTAGGCCAGCTTGCTAAAGTGCCTACTAAATGCATTCTTTGTCCACTCCCTCACCCCCTTGAACAAAAAGTATACTGGGGTTAGCTTTACTGTAGCATAATTGTAGAGTGTTGAAATTGTAGCAGTGCAGAAACCAGGAAAATGATGACCCACAGCTTGAACAAAAGCCCATTAGCTCTCTGCTACATGGGATTTTGTTTCTTAGCTGTTGTCTTGTGTTTGGGGGCCCTTAGTACCTTCATACATGTGGGGAGCCAAGATTGATGAATCTTGCCTGTGATCCTGTGAATGCTTCCCTTTTCTGCCTGTATGACCTTTCAGGAGATCATCAATGAGTGGGATGAACAGGAGCGCATAGCCCAAGAGAAGGCAGAACAAGAGAGTAGCCTGTATAGATACCGAAGCAGGAGCTGCAGGACAGCCCTGAGTGAGGAGGAGGAGGAAGAACTCGAGCTCAGAAAACTCTTCCCACTGCATGAAAAGGTAGCGGGTTATGCTCTGTGGCTGTATTAGCATGCATTATTTCAGTAGTAATGGCACTGTTTGTTCTCTTGACCGTTCATACTCCTTCTCTCCATTTTCTGCAGATTGTAATCAAATTCATTGTTCTATTGCTGTTTAGGACTTTGCAGATATTTTGATAGAACAAACTCTAGAGGAGAAAAAAGGAGCTTCAGAAGGGCAAGAAGAAGAGGAAGCCACAGACCCAGCTCTCCTGTCCCAGAGTTCAATGCAGGCAGTGATGCTGATACATCAACAGTTGTGCCTCAGCTTTGCACGGTCCCTTTGGTACCAACAGATTGTGCCACCACATGAAGCAAAACACTTTCTCAGCCTGTTTCTATCTTGCTATCAGACTGGAGCATCTCTGGTGACACACTTCTACCCTCTGATGGGTATGGAAGTTCTCGTAAATGCTCTTAGGAAATCAAAATGAGTAGATGATTTTGCTATTTCTGGAACAATTTAAGATAATGAAATTGCCATTTTCATTTAGTTTCCTGCTCCTAGTTCCCATAGCTTAAAAATTTAAAAACTTGATTTAAAAGTCTACAGTAGTACAGATTTTCATTAGTAGCCTATGAGAAAAGATATGGACTTGATTTGTGTGTTGTTTTTTCTTGAATTGTTTCCACTTTTTCTCTGGTTGTTTATTTTATATGATGCTAAGAGTACAACCTCAATACCTCACATTGAGATACATTCTTTGTCTCTAACTTCATATATTTTTTAAAACAATCTGAGAACTCAGCAATTCTTTGCAACTCACGGAATCTGGTTTGACATCAGTTGGTTGCATGATGTTTCCGACATGAAACTTCCAATTACTCCATTGGAAAGAGGCTTTAGTCCCAGTTAGTTTATTGTTTCTGACATTTTTATAACTTCTTGTTAAACAATCTTATTGAGTTCACTGACTTTCCATGATCTTGTTACCTTCACAGGAGTTGAGCTGAATGAGCAGCTCCTGGGCAGTCAGCTTTTGGCCTGCTCTCTCTCCTATAACACTCTATATGGGGAGGCGTCCTCAGACCTGATGATGAAGCCTGACGGGCCCTATGATTTCTACCAGCATCCCAATGTGGCAGAAGCCCAGCAGTGCCAACCTGTGCTCCAAGGCTTTTCAGAAGCTGTCAGTCGGTTGCTGGAGGACTGGCCAGAACACCCCGTACTGCAACAGGTAGTGCAGCCAGCTAGGAGGAGGAGTGAATTACCCAAGGACCTAAATTTGTCCATATGATGTGGCCTCAAACTGTCTCCAGTGATGATGACTTGCATATTTGTACATAGACAAAAAGGCTTACCTCTAACCCAGTAAGACCTTCCTCAAATAATAGGGTAAACATGCCAGTTTTAGCAAATTTTACAGTAGCTCTTAATATAGGGAATAATAAAGTCAGAATCAGTCTTATTTCCAGAATAATACAAATTATAAAAGATTTCCTTGCCATGCAGTAGTGGCGCACGCCTTTAATCCCAGCACTCAATAGTCAGAGGCAGGCAGATCTCTGTGAGTTTGAGACCAGCTTGGTCTACAGAGTGAGATCCAAGACAGCCAGGGCTACACAGAGAAAGCATGTCTCGGGTGGAATGGGGGGAGGATTTCCTTCAGTCAGGTTCCCCATTCTGAAAGTTTTCTTCCACAGTTATTTTTATAGGTATTTGTGAAACATAGAGTAAATCGTCCTGTCAGGACTCTTCACAGTCAGTCACTGGCAATTCTACTCAGATACCCAAATCTTTTTCTTTTTTTTTAAGCTTCTCGTTGTAATGGACAGAATTCGTGGTTTCCCACTTTCCAGTCCCATCTCAAAGCTACTGAATGGCTTAGAGATCCTTCTGGCAAAGGCACAAGTAAGATGATTTCTTTTCCTTGTTTTAGTTTTTGGTATTTTGACAAGATTTTTGACACCCATGTTAAAACAAAAGGGTACAATTTGGTTTGGAGAAAGATGAAGATTTTTGGTCTTTAAGTTGAGGTGAGATTGGTGCCAGTTTGGAGGGTGAGGCCTGGTGGCCAGGGCTCTAAGGAGCTCACTGTGCGGGGACAGTGACAGCCTGTGGTCATTCTCCATCCCCACACAGCCTCCACATTGTCTGCTGTCTGCCCACTTAACAGAAAGTAGTCAGGTGAACTTGTTCAAGGATCAAAGCCAGCAGCAGGAATTCTGACATGGTCACAAACTCTGCTTTTGTCTGTCTCTGACTTTGACTCTGTTGTGTTGTAGCACATGACTGCTTGTAATATGGTGGCGATTGGTGTCACAGTGGGATTCTGTACTTGAGATTGGTGAAAGTTATGGGCCCAGTAGTCTTCTCTTAAGGAAAGTCCAAGGTGTTACTGGGGGGGTTGGAGTAACTAAGGGTTAAATAATGGCAACAAAAGGTCCTTGTTTCTTTAGGATTGGGAGGAGAATGCAAGTCGAGCATTGTCTCTCCGGAAACATCTTGATTTAGTCACTCAGATGATCATTCGGTGGCGTAAACTGGAGCTGAAGTAAGTGACCTCTCCCTGCCCCCCCACCGGAGTTCATGTGTACCACATGGCAGTTACAGGTGTGCTTTAATCGTGGAGTTTAAAGCCAAGCTTTAAGCAGGCCATATGTTCTAAGATAGCAAACTGAACGGATTCTCCATGAACGTCTGTAAAAACGGTGAATTTTTGCTATTTTGGTGGTGCACATCTTTAATTCCTGCACTTTGGAGGCAGAGACAGGATTGCTGTGAGATTGAAGTCAGCCAGGGCTACATAGTGAGGATGCCCCCCCAACCTCCTCAAAAAAGTGAGCATTTACATTGTAAATTTATGATTTCAACTGGATTTACCTAAATGTCTCTATATCCCATCCCCACCCCGGTCAGTTGCTGGTCAATGAGTTTGGATAATGCCATGAGACGCCATACTGAGAAATCCACCAAACACTGGTTCTCCATCTATCAGATGCTGGAGAAGCACATGCAGGAACGCACAGAGGAGCAGGAAGGTAAGGCAGGTGACTTTTGTGGGCTCTAGAGAACCAGTCATAAAGTTACGCCGTTCTGTATGTCTAGGAACTAACTCAGTGTAAGTTAGTAGTTAGCATGCTTGAGTTAAAGCTGCTTCATACTAATGTTTTATAATTCGCAATGAGTACATTTAATACATAACTTACATACAGGTTTTATGTGGAAGTCAGTAACTGTAACCATAATCTTTGTTCAGTTTGGTGTGGTACCTACTTAATGGCCCTTCCTCCTTTGATGCATGGTACACTGCTTGCGCTTTAGGGGCAGGAGGGATGGTTAAAAGCACATGTGTGTTTTGTTCTTTGACTCTAAAGATGACAAGCAGATGAGCCTGATGTTGCTGGTCAGCACATTACAAGCATTTATTGAAGGCTCTTCGCTGGGAGAGTTCCATGTCCGACTCCAGATGTTACTGGTGTTTCATTGTCATGTCTTATTGATGCCACAAATTGAAGGAAAAGGTGAGGATTTTTTTCCTCATTTACCATGTACTGTTCGTTTATTTTGAGACTTGGCCTAACTATGAAGCTGTGGCTAACTAGAGCTTGCTGCATAGTAAGTCCCATGTAAAAACTGCTGATATCAGGAATTAAGTCATCACTACTATAAATTGAGTATAAATTGTATATTAATTAGAGTTGAGGCATAGTGTCTTGATTTTATGAGTTTTAGATAAAGAATTTAAAGGATTGGTTTAAAGAGGTTGTCAGTAGATGATTTGTTCTGGCAGTAAATCTGCTAGAAGTTGAAATGAAAATACGGCAGCAACCTGCAGTTTTGAGGAGTGCTAAGCTCAGATACGTTATAACAAGCCTGACTCTGGAATGTGCTATAATTTTATGGCATGGGTAATGGAGAAGGCTCAGGCTGGCACCAGAAGCAATATAATGAATGTACTATGTTTGTTTCCTTTTTCATTTCTTCCAGATTCACTTTGCAGTGTTCTGTGGAATTTGTACCATTTTTACAAGCAATTTCTTGACCCAGTCCAAGCTAAAATTGTGGAACTTCGCTCCCCCATAGAAAAAGAACTTAAAGTAAGATTAGTAACTGTCATAATTACCCTTGAGAGAACAAAATCAGCCCATCCTTTTCTTTAGTTCTGTTCTTTGATCATTATAAGAGTGAGGCAGGAGACAAGGGGAAGAGGCTGCAGACGCTTATTAGAGAGCTACCACAGGGAAGTCTGTGTGCCAAATTACATGGGACATGTGCCATGAAGTGCCTTAGGGCAAAGAGAGTCCTCTATTTTTAATACTTCAGTGAAGAGTAGGATTGAAGAACCAACGCTGAAATGAGGACCCGTGACTAACTTGGTGATCTTTAAGCCGGAGTGCCTATCAGATGAGTTATTGGTGTTAGTATCACCATTGGTCATCATTTTGTTTTGTTTTGTTTTTCAAGACAGGGTTCCTCTGTGTAACAGTCCTATCTGTTCTGGAACTAGCTCTGTAGACCAGGCTGGCCTCGAACTCACAGACATCCCCCTGCCTTTGCCTCCTTGAGTGCTGGGATTAAAGGCGTGTGCCAACACCACCCTACAATCATCATTTTTTCATTGCTTTGAAGCAATTACATGGTTCCCCTTTTAGTTTTCTATGTATTCCCAAACACTGTGTTTGGGATGGAATAGTCTCCAACCTTTGACAAGTAGGTAACATGGAGAAATGGAGATGCAAGCTTTATAAAAGCCTTTTCCTGATCTTCCTTTGTCTTTCAGGAATTTGTGAAGATATCAAAGTGGAATGATGTCAGCTTCTGGTCTATTAAACAATCTGTGGAAAAGACACATAGGTAATCTGTCTTTTAAAACCGGGAGTGACCTTTCAAGCCACGATTCTGTAGGGTGGGCTGCAAAGACTACAATGTTTCCTCTGTCTGGCCTGTACTACGCTTATGCTTCCACGAACAAAATTGAAATGCAGGAAAAATGTGTGCCTTGGGCAGAGCAGGCTATGTGTTCAGAGGGCTGGTCTTCTGCCACCTACCAGCTGGTTATCTTGAGCAAAGCAACCTCATTGTGGCTGGCTTCCATGTCCTCTTGTAGAAAAGGTTGGGTAACAGTATTTGGCATATATTTTCTCCTAAAAACCCAAAATAATTATGAATACCTAAGGAGATCAGAATAACTATAAAAGATAAAAGGTATTGTATATGTGTATATGTATGCATTATAATTCTTTCTTTGCTTTCAAATTCCCTTACAATGGTGTGTTTTTAACCCTATATCTGTTATTGCTTGAGATCAGAACCCTCTTTAAATACATGAAGAAATTTGAAGCTGTCCTGAATGAACCCTGTCAGTCCTGTCTGGTAGAGAGCAACAAGGAAGAACATCCTGACTGTTTGCCAAAGCCAACAAAGGAAACTGAGACATTGCCCATTCAGAGTCTGAACAGGGCACTGAGGGAAACCCTGTTAGCACAGCCAACAGCACAGCAGGTACTAGTTCGTGGGATGGTGCATGTTTAATCCCAAGGCAGTTAAACAGGATCTTTCTGGTTAAGAGATGACCTGGGAACCAGACAAGGAATGCCTTTGGGATTTTCTTCTTTGGATCTATATAGCATTTGGTTGTTTGCCTGGCCATGCTACAGAATTAGGCAGAAACCACGATCCAGTCAAGTTGGCTCAGCAGATAAAGTGATTGATCTCTGGACCCACATAAAGGTTAGAAAGAGAATCAACTCTCACAAAAATTCTGTGACCTGATTGCATCTAGACACATGAATACATCTACAGATAATAAAGTGAGCTAGTGGAGCGGAGCAATTAGATGAGGAAGCTGCTCAGTGCCTGCTGAGTTCACGCTGTAAATGCTTGCTTGTGGTTCCTTGCCAGCACCATGTTTGAGATGGTGTGCAAAATTTCTGGAAATGTAAGCAACAGCGCTCTGAAGTGGATGCTGTCAGGTGGCTGCTTTTGCCACCTATCTTTGGGTGTGAGGAGCATTGCTCAAAGAGTACTCATTTTGAATCTTACTGAATTTCTCATGCTGGGGTTCACAGAGTCACCAATGAGGACTCTGAGCTATTTTAGAATCATTGGATAAGTATAGTAGTAACAAGTGCTCATATCTCCATATGCTGGCAAATTTCTATAGACTATCAACTCTCTGCTGCCACACTCTGATCAAAATTCTTGATTTGCTGATGGTGACAACATGGATTTCAGGCTTGGGGGTGCTGGTGATGAAAATGTGCCACAGTGGATGAAGTTTACCCTTTAATTGATATTTGACCTCAACACCTGTGAACTGTCCTTGGGACCAGGAAGATTGGGGATACATAGCCCATTTGCCTTGATTTGTGCCAGAACACATTGGTTTGGTACCATGATGACCACAGTCTTACTGTTCATTGTATCTTGTTAGGTTAAAACCTTATGGCATGCTAGGTCATCCACATACAAAAAAATACAGGTTTCTAAACATCCATGTATGTGTCCTATATCTAGTCCTGAGATGATGATTTTGTGTTTGCTGGACAAGGAGGGAGGCAGAAGTAGGTGGATCTCTGTGAGTTTGAGGCCATCCTGGTCTACAAAGCAAGTTCCAGAACAGCCAGGGCTATACAGAGGAATCCTGTCTTGAAATTAAAAAAAGAGGGGAGGATGTGACTGTTGCTCTGTTTCTTGGTAGGGAACTAACCTGTACTGTCTCAAAGCCTTCCCTTACAGAGCGGTATCAGCTCGCCGGTCCTTTGTCTGTGGAAGGAGAGCTTCTGTGTCGCTTGCCGAAACTCTCAAAGAGAATGAAGAAAATATGCCTGGTGTTTATGAAGAAGAGCCCCCTACCTTACCTAGTGGAAAGCCTTGACCAGTTCACTGGTGAGTGCCCACAGCCAGGGCAAAAGTGAGACTTACTCTACCCGCCCCCCTCCCCACACACACTGCCCATGATGGCTGGGAATGTGGGACCTGTGTCACTTTTGACATCTTGTACACTATTTAAACAAGTGTGCTAAAAATCAAAGTACAAAGGCTGAGACCTAATAATAATGTAGAGGATCTTAATTTTATCCTTCTGTCTTCACGTGCAAAGTCTTTTTTCTCTGAGACAGAGTGTCTCTTTGTAACAGCCTTGGCTGTCCTGGAACTTACACCGTAGACCATGTGCTCCAGAGGCAGAGGCAGATGAATGAATCTCTGTGAGTTTGAGGCCCAGCCTGGCCTACAAAGTGAGGTTCAGGGCTTTTATACAGAGAAAGAAACCCTGTCTCAAAAGAACTAAATGAATAAATGAATTAGAACTACAGATAAGTGCTTCTGAAGTTGTATAGATTAAAAGAGCATTTAGCTTATACTAACTATAGGGAAGGAATGGAATACACTTATCAGAAATTCTCCTGGACGATTAAAATTGATGGTATAATGATCTACACAATTGGTACTCAAAAATAGGTTTGTGGGGTTGTTTTGTTTTGTCTTTTTTTGGTTTTTCTTTTGGTCTGTTGGTTTGGTTTATTTTTAAGAGATACATTATTTTCCCATTTCTGTGCATTTTTACAAGTGTAGTTCAAACAGTTCATTGAACATTTGCCAAATGCTAGGAACTGTTAAGAGTGCAGGTGAAAGAAGAATGGTGCTTACTGTAGCCCCATGCCACAGGAGCTCCTAGACAGAGCAAACATGCACACATTAATAAGGAACGGTGCTTACTGTAGCCCCCATGCCACAGGAGCTCCTAGACATAGAGCAAACATGCACACATTAATAAGGAACGGTGCTTACTGTAGCCCCCATGCCACAGGAGCTCCTAGACATAGAGCAAATGTGCACACATTAATAAGGCCTTGGGATTTTGTGTTTTCCCTACAGGTGAAGTGGTTTCTTCTGTAAGTGAGTTGCAGAGCTTAAGTGTGGAGCCCTCTGCTGAGAAAGAAAAGCAGCAGTCAGAAGCCAAGCACATTCTCATGCGGAAGCATCGCGCTCTATCGGATCTCTTTAAACACCTTGCGCAAATTGGTAAGGGATGCTCCTGAAACACTGAAAAGTATAATTACCAGCTTTTGTGTTTATTTTCAGGTTTTAGGATGTGCATGTACACACATGATCTGTGCGGGTACTAATGGAGACCAGAAGAGTGTCTCTTCCCCTGGAGCTGAAATTACAGACATTTGAAACTGAATGCGGGGTCATCAGGAAGAGCAGCAAATACTCTTACCCACTGAGCCTTATCCCCAGCCCCTGTAATCAGCCTGGGGGTAGTGGTGACATGGGTGATTTGGGGAGACATTCCTGAAACATAAAACAAAGTACTAGACAGAGCTGTGGAATGTTGTTCTAAGAGTTGCAGGCACACATAGGAGAATGCTACAATGAACCACTGGTCCCTACACCTTTTCAGGTTTTGTGGTGTGGTACCTAGAACTGATATTTTCTGCTTTCGGTAGTGTTTTTACTCTCCTGTCACAGGTAGAGAATGGTGCTTTTCAGCATCTGAGTCACTTGGGGAATTGTGTTAAAACGCAGGAACTGATCCTGTTTTAGTTGGTGCATTTCTTTATTGCCACATAGTCCAAGTCGGCCTCACACTCATGATCCTTCTCTCCTCCCAGCCCCCTTCCCCCCACGGGCTGGATCATAGGCATGGACTGTCACCCCTGGCTACAAGTTTCTGGGGATAACATGTTGTAGTGAAAAGGGGAGCACAGGCCTGCTTTTCGTCCCACCCGGCTCCTGCACG
>LOJH01000384.1:23447-65417 GCA_001685095.1 Ellobius talpinus | reverse complement strand
ACCTTTGGAAGAGCAGGCCATGCTCTTAACCTCTGAGCCATCTCTCCAGCCCCCCCGTAGAATTTCTTACACCCTGAATTTCCCTTATCTTAAAATGTTTGGACTGGAGTGCTTCAGATTTTAAGTGCCAAAGAGTTACATAATATAAAACAAGGGATAGACCCGGTTCTAAATATGCAGTTCAGTTGTTTCGTATGCACCTTATGTACACAGCCCAGAGAGGATTTTGTCTTGTCCTTTTCAGTGAGTGCATGTAACACAGAATCTGTCACTTGGAGTTGTCCTGCTGGTGATCGGAAAGTTTTAGATCTGAGGGCATTTCATGTGGCAGGGTTTGTTTCTAGGTTTTTTGTTTGTTTTGTTTTGTTTTGCTGAGCCAGGGTCTCATGTAACCCAAAGTGGTCTTGAGCTACTATGGTTTCTTCTGCCTCAGCTTCAAATGAGTCTTGAGGTTTAAGGATGTGAGCCACCAGACATGAATACCCACTAGGGCTTTTTATATTTAGGATGTTCAGCCTGTGTTATACCATTAGCAAATCCTGGCATTCACCTTTGTTTGACTGTTGGTTGAAACTGCTGTCTCATCAAGTAGGCCTGGTTGGCCCAGAACTCACTGTATAGTTCAGGCTGGCCCCAAACACTGTGGCTGTCTTCCTGTCTCTACCTCCCTCATTATGGCAGGTTAGTTTTTGTCAGTGTGCCCCAAACTAGACCCACCTCTCGGACCAGCCTGTGGCCAAGTCTCTGGGGGTATTTTCTTGATTAACAACTGATATGGAAGAGCCCAGCTCCCTGCGGGCAGTGCCACCCCCAAGCAGGTGGTCCTGGGTTGTAGAAGCAGGCTGAGTGAGTCAGTTGCTGTGTCCTCCCCCAAGGTCTCTGCTTCCACTCCTGCTTTGGTTTCCCTCGATGGAATCCTGTCCTAGGATATGAGTGTTGGGGTTACCAGCGTATATGCTAACACATCTACCCTTTATTAATGTAGAAAGTTCCCCTTTAAAATGCCAGCTGGATGTCACTCAAGCCTGAAGTACCCCTGTTGTGCTCTGTATGGTCCCCCCTGCTCATTTCCTGCCCCAGGGTTTAAGCTGCCTGCAGACTGACCCTTCCAGGCATTCTTGAAACCACCTGAAGGAGCTCATAGAGAGTTCGACATTTCAATTGCATGGCTAGATGCCAGCCCAGGGTGCAGAGCAATTGAATGGCACAGGGCTTGAAGCAGGGGCTTCCCTGGACCGCACATCAATGGTGGCTTTTTCATGCGCAGTCGACTCTCTTGTAAGCTGATTGACACCTTTGGGGGGCGGGGGTTTGTCTTTCCACTGACTCATAATTTTCCTACTCTTGAAAAAGATTTCTTTACACCCTGTATTCTCTAGTTAAAGCTGAAAATTCAACTCATCATATTTACACAATGAAAAAAATCCATTCTGCCTTGTTTTTAATTGCAAATTCTCCTCAAGGGACTAGTTCTCCTGCGTTGGAGGCAGCCCTGTGCCTTCTCCGGCAAAGCAAGTGCAGTCAATTATGGTAATGAAATGTCAATAAATATAAAAATTTAATACAGACTGCTCTGGGTGAGTGGCAGATGAGGACTTGCCTCCCAGACAAATTTGCTGCTCCTGCAAAAATTAAATGCACCTAAAAGAGTGTCTGTTGTTTAAGAGCTCTCCAGAAAAGCAAGGCTGGGAGTGCCAGCTACCAAGTGGGTCTTCCCAAACTGCGAATTCTGGAGCAGAGACGGGACCTCCAAGGATCGCCATCCTCACCTTTGTTAGTATAAACTGAGCTTCTTATATCCCCGTGGATAGTAAAGCTGGACGCCTCTCAGCATGCCTCACAAAATGAAAATGGAAATAAGACTTTTGGGGTTTGTTTTCCAGATCAAGAAACTATTCTGCATAAAAATTAGGACATGCGTCAAGGGGAGTGGTAGTGATCAGTTTGATAGAATCTAATGTAATCATCTCAAACTAACAGCTTTCCTCTCCACTTCTAAGGAGGCTAGTAAGGCAAATAGGTTTAGAGTCCAGCATGGAGACGCTGCACTGGGAAGGCTGAAGCAGGAAGATGATGGGTTCGAGGCCAGCTTGAGCTACATCGTGAGGCTCTTTTTCTAAAAGGGTCCTTTAGTCACCGCACGTCAGTACTTCAATCACCTGCCAGCAAGCAGCCGAACACCACGATTCTCTAACATCTTTCCCAATGCCAGTTAAGCTGGATCTCCACCCTTGTTTTCCCCATGTATTGGTTAATGTTAATACGTATATGTAGAATAATTATGTGGCTCATTTTGTGGGTAGCATATTTGTCTATATACTTCAGAATTGTAAATAATTACCTTATATGGAAATATTTTCGCTGCAGAAAAGCAGGTATAGGTACTTGTAGAATGTAGGCAATAAAAACTAGTCCCTATGGAAGTCATCGATGTTGGATTTTTATCAGAATAATTGTGACACATTTTACAGAAGGTCTCTCTCACTGCTTTCAGGAGCAAAACTTTCGCTAGTTGTACTGGTTCATTGCTGTCAGCTTGCGTCGCCTGTATGAAATGGAGCCTCAGTTGAGGAACTGTCTCCAGGACATTGGCCTGTGGCCTCTGCATCACAGCTCTATACTGCAACCTGATTTTTCTCACGGTTCCGAGTTAATCTCCGTGGAGCTCTGTGTTGCTAGTCCTGCTGGTTGTCACAGCTGTGATTCTGTGTTACAGGTTGACTTCTCCAGCATCGCCTCCCAAGCCGGAGCCACACTCACCAACCTCATGAGTCACGCACAAGAGCTCGTCCTGAGACTTCGTGCCCTCCAGTTTGATCATCGAGAATTTGTGTGTCTCAAGTTCCTCGTGCTGTTCAGCTTAGGTGAGCAAAGATTTCTTTTTCCCTCATAGTCCATTCAACCAAACATTATTTTCAAATGCCCAGTGCTGGGTGTCTTGATGTTACAGATATAATGCATTTCCTTCCGGGTAATGAAATCTTTAGACTTGACCATGCATTCACATGTGTTCTTACACAAGTCTTAGCCCTTTAGCAGATGGGTTGGGGTGTAGAACAGAAGTTGTTCAGTTGGGGTTTCCCCCCTGCTGGGCAGGCGAGCAATGGACAGATAGCAGTGCCAGAAGGCACAGTGGAGACAGGAAAAAGTCACTTTCCCAAGTTGGACCCATCTTTCTGCCATTCATATTTGAATATTTTACCTTTTTTGTGGTCTGTTCTGCCCAACTCCTCTCTGTGTTTAGCCTTGGAAAGTGGGGGTAGTAATTAAAAGCCTGCCTTTTACATTTCTCTCAGGATTAACTGGAGAATGTTTCTAGCAGAATGCTCCATTCTCTGCACATATAAAGGATAGTGGCTGTCAAAGGGAAAGATGCTTCCTTCACAAGGGTTTGGAGTAGAAAGATAGCTAAGCAAGATAGATTAGCTAAATCAAGGTTCTCAGCGAGCCAGTTGAGAAAAATCACCCCTGCTTGGAATAAAAAAAGGATTAAGGAGATGGATTTTTATTGACTTCAAAGGAACAGATTTTTCTACCTGTCCCTTACTTGATTTCTGTATTTTTTGTTGGCTTAACAAAGCCAACTTAAATAAAGTTTTTTGCCAAGTCCATTCATTCCTCATTGGCAGAAGGCTGAGGGAGGCAACTTCCCTTGGACGAAAATAATGAGAGAAATCAGATTTACCAACATATGTTTTTTTCTTTAGTCTTCAGTTATAAGATAGTTGTGAATTCATATCGAAGAAATAAAACAATAACACAAACTGCAAAGTGAAACAGATGTGTCTGCCATTGGGCCGCTTGGTTTCAGAGTTCCTCCTGATAGCCCCACACGGCTGTTGCTAATAAAGGGGGTGTTTGAAGCCTTCAAACTCGTGCAGTCAACATGGAACAGAAAAAGAGCTTTTTTGTAGTTTGGAAAGTGTGATGAATACAGCAAAAAGAAACGTCAGTGTAAATGTAAAAGGACAACATTGTGCTTTAGATGGAGTGTTCAAAGCTTCCAGTGGCTACTCTATTAACACAACAAACAGGGAAGTTCTGAATGAGGAAGTCTCTGTCTCTTATGTGAGAACAGTGTGTGAATCACCAGGCAGAAGATAACACAGGCCTACTGCTGTGAGCCCAGAAATCACTCTGGCTTATGGCAAGCTCTCGGTGCTTTCAGCTGGTGGGAAGTTGGGCATGCATATGTGAGTGAGCTCTCAACCCAGTGGGGTTTGAGACTGGCATGAGGCTACGTGTGAACCTGTGCCGCACACCTTTAGTCTCAGCACTCTGGGAGGTGGAGGCAGGAGGATCTCTGGGAGTTTGAGGCCAGCCTGGTCTATAAAGTGAGTTACAGAGCAGCCAGGGGCTACAGAGAGAAACCGTGGCTCAAATAAACGAAAACAAAACAAAGAACATGAGTTCTCTTTCCTTTTCCTGATGTAAAGAAACTTTCTTACATTTATTCATTTTATCTTACATGTTTAAGTGTTCTGACTGCATGTATATGTGTGCACAGATGCATGCCTGGTACCCAGGGGTATCAGAAGAGAACATCCAACCCTTTGAAGGGGAAGTTATAGCTGATTGTGAGCTGCCATGTGGGTGCTGGGAATTGAACCCCGGTCCTCTGGAAGAGCAGCAAGTGCTCTTAGCCTCTGAGCCACCTCTCCAGCCCCAGAGTTTATTACTGTCATCTTACCTACATTGTTCTCTAAATTACTATATTCTCTGCCAGTTGTGAGGAGGCAGGTGGGCCTTAACCACCTTCGACCTTTGGCCCTTACAAATGCTCTTCTGAACAACGGTATTTATCAGAGCCGCCACCACACACTTCCTTGTTCAGTGGCTGCTATGGAAGCACCCAGCACTGAGAAAGAGCCAGCCTAAGTTATCCGCTGAAAACTTGTCTGCTTACTGCTCGAGGAAGAAAGGGAAATAAGGGCTTTTGATCACAGGTATAATAAGTTTAGGTCAGGAGTTCATTTTTAAAGGAGTAGTAAAAATGTAATTAGCAGTAGAATTCAGGTGGTTTCCAATTTATGAGTGGAAAACTTTCTTCATTAATTTTCCCCATGGGAAACAATAGATAATTACTTTTTTCAACTCTATTGAGTTTTTAGCTAATGAACTTTAGATCCCAAGTACCTGTTTCATCTGTACCTGAGAAGGAAGTTGTACCGGGGGTGGGGGGCACTTTGAAACCCCAGTCTGTTTCCTAGGCCAGGTGCTTGTTTCACAAACCCTCAGCAAACCTTGAGCTTTCTACACCTGAACCAAATGCACTGGGATCCCAGCTCTGCCCAGCATCGCCCCTGTTCATCCCGACAAACCCGAGGCTGCGGTAGAGTAGCTGAAGGCCAGAGGCCGTGTTGAGAGGTGGTTGCATCCTCATTCTCACATGAGAGATGGCGTTGTCCTTCCCCGATATAGTCAAGGAGAGAAGATAGAATATGATCTCAAGCAGGTACAGCATCTTGAGCCACAAGAGCAGCCCCTGCTGAAGTTCAAAGGCAAGATGGGTTGAAGGAAGAGGGCGAGGAGTGAAGCAGGAGGCAGGCTGGAAGGGTAGGCAATAGCCTGGCCCTCGAAGGACAGGACCGGCCTTGGTCTGTCCACTAATTCCAAGGTTGTGTTGGGCATAGAGTGGAATAGAAGGAGGTGCCATGAGTCACCGTTTTAGTCACCGGGGAAGCACAGTAAGGGGCTGTGGTGTGAAGCCGGCTAGCCAGCTAGTGTTCATGCGACTTTGTGGTGACAGCATGGATTTTCCTATTTCCTGGGGGTCTGAAGGAGAGTGGAGACACGAACCAAGGAGAGCTGCCAGGGAAGCAGTGACCCAGGAGGGTCTCGTGGTTTGATACTTAGCCAGGAGCATATGTAGGAACAGCAGTGCACTACTTCAGTCAAAGCAGCTTCCAGGAATAGCCACCCCCCCTTTACTAGTCACCCACTAAATGACAGGACTAAAAGAAGTCCGCTTGACTAAAAGTTTTCAGGGATACTGATTGAATCCACAAATAAGAAAGGAAGAACAAGGAAAAATAACAAGTCTCTCAATATCTCTTTTGTGTGTGACCCACGATACACCCTAAAGAGCTATCATGGCTAGTTGAATATATATCTGCTAAATTACCAAATTAATCACATTTTGTTGCCTAATAATGTATTTTGTGCCCATTGATATTCTGACAGGAAAGAGACGTCGGGAATCATCTATTTTAGGGTTTATTTAACTGGCTTATATCCCAGCTTCTTTCTTACAAGGAGTTAAAGTGGCTGATAAAACTTACTGTCAGCTGTCAATGCAGAAGCCAGTGTCACGGAGGATGAAGTATAGAGGTAGCTTCCTCACTGCTGTTAGAGACACAGTTCAGATGAGTAAGATTTCCACAGCCCGTAATCTGAGAATGAGAACAGAACTGGAGTGCTTGGTTGCCTTTTACAAATTCTGCGTAATGTCATCCGTGTTAGGAGGAATATAATGTGGCTTAAGCGCTCAGTGCAGCAAGTCACTGAAAAGTTCCAGCTAAGATGCTACTTTGCCTTCGAGAATTTCTTAGCCTGGAGGCTGGATGGTATGATGCCACAATATCCTGGATGAAAAAAGAAAGACCTGGACACCTGTTGTATTTTATATCCCTAAATGAGTACCTCTGGCTTCCTGTACACTGCCCTCTTCTCTGATCAGATGCTAGTTCTGGAAGGCCTTGTGACATTTACCTCCTGTTGTTTTTCTTGAGGGGGGAAATAACCAGATCTAAGCAGTGGCTAGCCGTTGCCTCAAGTCTCTGTAAGTGTAGAGTAGCCCACAGAAGGGACGGGCCTGCTTTTCAGTTGCTTCTGTGCGGTAGAATCCGGCTCTGTAAGTGGAGCCCCTATTGATGCTAAAATCCTTCTTAATGTTTTCTTTACATACAGAATTCAAGCCCATCACCAAGTGTTCAGTAGGGAGCTACAAAATGTTTACTGAGAAAATACATGAAATATAGACGCAGTTTCTTTTAAACTCAAAGCCTTTGCCAAAGTAATTGTAATGATTAATAATTTAGCCAAAAAGGTTGCATATCACAGAAACCTTGGAATTTCAACTCATTGTTCTATCAGCTTCCATTCTCCAAGTTTAAGAGACATGTTATTGATCAGCTCTTTGCACAGTTAAATTGCAGAAAGGAATATTAATGACTAAAATCTGGTACTATGTGGACATCTGTTTCAAGCAGCTACTTAATCAGGCCAGGTTAGGAAACAGTAGGGAAGGAATCTCTTGTGGTTCCTCCCTGGTGCCAGTGGAGTCCTCCATCCAGTAAAACAGATGAGAACATCCTGTCTTTATTCATCCATTCTAGCTCTTTGCTTCATCCCAGATTTCCAACGTTGACTATGGTACCCGATTACACATCACACACAACCCAAGAGTCATCCCTATAGAGGCAACAACCGTAGGCAAGATGGGTTTGGTTGTCTCAGGGAATGATGCAGATGGGACGTGTAGAAAAGCTACAGTCCCTAACTGCCTTCACCCGTCTGTGCCCAGAGTCAATTGAGGTACCGAGGACACAAGGCCAGAACTGTGTTTGCTAGAGAGTAGTTTGCTCCAGCCCAGGTCTCTTGTGATGTGTCTGAACCTGCCCCTTTATCTCAAAGGAGTACTCACCAGATCCAGTCTCTACAGGATCAGAGAATAAATTCGGTAGAACTTGATCAAAATGAACCTTGAGATGATGAAGGAGGCATTGTGAGGAGACCAGAGCATTTTTGACTTTGTCTGCTGTGGTTCCTTTAAACGGACCCTGTCTAGAGCAGACAAAGGGGGCTATGGTGAAGCTTGGACTCTTATCTACCCAGTCAGTGCGCTGTAAAGTTGTGTATAGTAAATGTTTTGCTTCTTGTACGCTACCTGACAGACAGGCGATTTTAATAAATATTTATTGCCTTTCCTCCCAATCTCTACATTTGAAAAACTGTTTCAGGAAATGAGATAATAGCTAAAAATAATAATTAAAAAAGCAGAAGCACAGGATTTGGAGAAAGATAGCATAGAAGGTCGAGTCCATGGAGAAGAACTAGAGGATTTGGCATGATTTATTGTAGAAAATTAGGCTATGTGTTTACATTACAAATATAGTTATTATAATGAAAGTGATAGAGACTATAGAGAGTCCCTTTTCCTTTATGGCATCATCAGCGTTACAGCACTAGGAAAATGAAATACCACAATGAGCCATCATACAAGAAAGTTTAACACTCACCTTCAGTGGTGTTACTAGTAAATATCTTCACACAAGTCCATAATTTAATGCCTTTTGTTTTGTTTTTGTTGTTGTTGCTGGGGTTTTTTTTCTTCTTTCTTTTCCCCCAGCCCCAGACAGGGTTTTTCTATGTAACCCTGACTGTCCTGGAACTTACTCTGTAGATCAGGCTGGCCTCAAACTCAAGAGATATGCCTTCCTCTGGTGCTGGAGGGCTGAGATCACAGATTTTTGGTCTTTTAAGATAGGGTGTTACTGTGTAGCTCTGGCTGTCCTGCAACCCCTTCTGTTCACCAGGCTGCCCTCAAACTTAGACCTCTGCCTCCCAAGTACTAGAATTAAAAGCACATCAGGTGATTTAATGTCTTCTTTGTAGGAGAAAGGGACCTAAGTGAACACCCCACTCCAGTTTTATATAAAAAGAAAGAAGATGATTTACTCAATGTTTTAGCATGGGGTCAGGTCTGGGATCAGTAGCCAGCAGTGTCAATGAATGCTTGCTCCTTGGCTCTGTGTGTACGTGGCCTCATCCAAGATACTGGAACCCATTATCACAGGGCAATTAATTGAAAAAATGTTGTCTAGAAGAGGAATTTTTCTTGGAGACCAGCAGGAACCTACTTGGAAAAATTTGCAAACTCTACCACAGACGTAATATTGAGATGGATGAAATCCGTTGGGGATAAACGTTAGACTGAACCTGTGAATTCTTTCTTCAAGAGAGAGGCTTCTGACTATCCTAAAGAGCTTGGTGGTCACTCTGATCATGCAGCATGCTGTCAGCATTGTATTAGTAAATACAATCACACATGTTTACTGTCTGAACAGTGCATATGACTTAGCCTTTGGGTAATGTCCAGTAGTCTGCAGTTTCTAATGTGTGGTATTTTGTTTTCCCTGTTTGAGTTTCAGCCTCTGATGCTTCCACTTCGATAAAGACCTTGTGCTTGGCTCATTTTACCTTTGTCTCTATGAAACAGGATCCTCTTGACGGCAGGGCCCAGCGAAGGGTACCGCGAGAGCTTTTCACACGCAGTGAATCACAGCCACAAGGGGTCGGCGGGCACTGGCCTTTGAGCCCAAGCCAGTCAGAGTCAAAGAATCCCATACAACCTTCCTAGACAGGAATGTGCGCTGCTGCTGAGGTTGCATATTTTACTTGGAAAGGAAGACTTTATAAACGGGCAGTTTAACTATTCCTCTCCCCTCTCATCAGATACAGCAGGGACTTACTGAAGAGTAAACCTTTGATCATTAGATGCGGTTTACAAGGGATCCTGTCATTTCTTGGGCCATCAGGCAGACCTTCTTGCTTGCCTGTGGTACCTTTTGCAAGTCCTGTTGCCAGGACTCCCTTTTAGTTCCAATAGGGAAACTATGAAATGATTTCCGTGGCTGGCAGCAGCTCTTGTCACTGCCCACAATGCCTTCATCCTGTCTGCTCAGTGCCTGGCTCCTCCTAGGATAGGGCTTTTCTTGAGCAGTGCAAGGTCCACACTGGTGGCTTCCACTGCAATGTCACATGCTAATCCAAGTCCAGATGTCAGCAAGGCACTGGAGTGTAAATCTGGAGGTTCCTTTTCCACCTGAGTAACCACTGCCAGTTCCTGAATAACCACGCAGAGACTTCATATTAATTATAAATGTTTGGTCAATGGCTCAGGCTTTTTACTAGATACCTCTTAGATTTAAATTGATCCATTTCTGTTAATCTATGTGTTGTCCAATGGCTATGGCATTATGTCACATCTTGCTTCTCCAGCAGCTGCTGGCATCTCTCTAACTACACCTTCTTTCTCCTTGTATCTGTCTGAATTTCCCACCTAGCTATATTCTGCCCTGCCATGGGTAATGAAAAATACCCACAGCATACAGAGGGCCATCCCACATCAGGAAAGAGCTTGGCATGCCGCCTGGTAACTGGCCCCTCTGGGTTGTCTGGTTGGAAGAGGAAGCGTTGCTCTGGCCTGGGCTGTGCTCCTGCCTGACCTTCCTCAGTTGCCAGTTCCAGGAGGGACATGGGGCCAGAGTGGTGTGGTGTCTTGGTGCCTCGGTGCCTCCCTCAGCATCAGGGTCAGCCTCTGCGCTTCTGAAGCATATTGTTGGGGAAGGAAATACCCATGGGTTACTTCTCTTATGAACCTTATAAACCCACATTTTGTTAGGTTTGGGGGGACTTGTTTTTTTGTCTGTCATCAAGCAAAGTGTCCCCATCATATCTAAGGAAAGCAGCAAAAGCAAAGGAAAGAACAAATTTGCTCTTTTGCAACACTAAATCCAGTCAGTGAAAAAGACTTCCAAATCCAACCGAGGAATTTGACCCCATTGATTAAGTTGTGTTTCTGTCCTAATGCAAAAGGAATGATTCCTTTTCTTTATTAATACATGGAGGGGGACACCAAGGGGACCATTTGCTGGAAGGCAGATCCAGAAAGGGCAGGAATACTCCTGTTCTCATTCTTTGCTGAGGATTTGCTCTAGAAGCACCAGTTAGAATGTTCAGGGGGTGGCTGGCTAGATGGCTTAGCAGGTGAAGGCATCTGCCACCAAGTCTGATGACCTCATGCAGTTCCCCAGGACCCACTTGGTGAAACAAGAGAAAGGATTCACACACACACACACACACACACACACACACACGTTTTCAAAGGGATTGAAAACTAGTAAAGATCTACTTATGCGCTGTAGTTTATGACTGAGTATTAAGATAAGCTACGTGTTTCCTGAAAGCTGTTAAAAGGTGATCTAATCTTCCCATTCTGTAGCAGGTTGCCACCCTTTTGCAGGCTGGCATGCTGTTTGCTGTGTGAAGATCTTCCTCTAAATCCTATTAACACAGTCCAAAACACACCTGCCATTGATGACTGGCCCACAGCGTCCAGTGATGCTGTGCATTCATCTCCCATCTTGCCCCTCACGCACTGGTTAAATTGTTCCTCGTGAAGTCAGATAAGCAAAGAAAACTTCCCTGGGTTCACTGTGCAATTAACATGCGGGCTCAGTTTTTACCTTTTTTTATCTATGATCTTCTAATTTAGTAAAACACTCACTAGACACTTGTCAACTGGCTGTGCATATCTTCATACTATGGCCCTGCTGAGGTATCTGCAGCAAATAAGCACTTCCTAAAATTTATGTAATCATTTGAAATTCAGAACAGATTGATTAGCATTCAGAAGATGCCTTGGTTCAATATTTATACCATAGAGATTTGGCGGAGGCAAATAACGGTGCATAAAGCTGATGCTTTCCTTAATTAAATGCAGTATAATAGGTGTTGTGTGTGGGTTTGTTTGTTTTTTCCCTCTCAGTGAGCAAAGCAGTTTAGCCATGACCAGATATAATTCATTTTGGAGTTCTAAGTGTGAACTTAATCAATACGTATTTACCACCGCTGAAGAAGTGATTATCATTTGTTATCTGTTGGCACAGGAATATAATTGCCCAAACAGCATTCATTTCAGCATATTTCTGAGTAGATTATGCTTTCAAATCTTTAGTAAATTTTAGTTATTAATGCATTACTGTCGTTTTGCTAACTACCACTATTTAATGAGTTGAGTTTTCAGAGACTTGGCATGGTAGCTTGAGCCTAACCAGAAAGGTAAATAAAGGGAGAAAGCCCTTTGCTCCCGACATTTCTTCCTGCTTCAGCCTGCTTTGTCATGCCGGCTGCTCTGCTCACACCTCAGAGGAAATGTAGACCATAGTCCTGCCCAGATGTGGTGAGCGGGCATCAGAGTCTTCCCAGATCAGCACACCAGTGAGCCCCAGACCCCAGCACCTTGGGTCTAGAACAAGACAAATCAGTGGCTCACCTCTGAGCCATTTATCTATCAAAGCTTCTTCTTGGATTACTGATCAGATCCTATGAGTCCAAACTTGTGTCCTGACAATGTTTGGCTAAGAGGTTAAATTCCAAACAGAGCCCATATGACCCAGGAGGCGAGAATGAATAGGAAAGAGATTTCATCATTTTGAAACACAACTGCACACCTGCTACCGCGAGACTATCGTGTTAGGCCATGAAGGACGTGGCAGCAGATGGCTTTTCTAGAGAAAGCCTCCCATGTTCTAGAGAAGATCTTTCAGATCTTGGGGACATCCTTCCAAATACAGCATGGTTAACAGAGCAAATAGTTCAAAATCCACTGTTCACTCATCTGCCTTTGTCCCCTTTCTGGTAGCTTTTCCCAGTGAACTAAAGCACGGCCCTCCCTACCATATACTATGTTAGTGATGAGGCCTCTTGTCAGCTCTCACTGAGTAAACTGAGAACTCACCAATCCCTGAGCCACACAGATTTTGAACATCTTCTGTCTCTAGTTTGGAAAGGTGGAATTCTAGAACATCAGCTCAGAAACTCTTAACACAACAAACCTGTGATGCTGACAGTCACATCAGAACAAGGACACTGAGACTGACAGGTTACGTGACCTGAGGCCGCCTCTGTAGAGTCAGGATTGGAAGAATCTCCTCAGGAAAGGTCCACAGAATGGACTTCCACAGTCAGGGGAATGCTGCTCTTGTGTAGAACCTAGATTACGTTTTCTTTATCTGTTGGGGGCTGGGCATGTGGCACAGTTCGTTAACTGTCTAAAAATGTCATCATTGACAGAACGCGTGTTCCAGCACTATACATGCCACAACACTGTTGTTTGTTACATTAGGACTCAGTTGTGGGTTCTGTACAGTCTGGGCCCTTGATATTTAGAAGACATTAGTTCTCCTGTGTCCAATCTCACTTTGATTTTCTCAGCTTTGCTGAGGCTATGAGGAACTATGTGCCTTTTATATATATATAGGCTAGTGTGACATGAGTTCCAATCTGGGTAGTTCTGCCTAATTAATCAAGAGTGAATGACTGCATTTCTGTTGTGTGTCATTTGTTCTGTGTTGTTTATAGTAGAAGCATTGATAGCTCATTGGCAATAATCCTTTTTCCAATATTTATCCTAAGAGAAGTAATTCTTACACTAGCATTACTAATAATTATATATTTTAAGTATGTATTCTTTCCATCTTTCCCCCATGCTTTGTATACACATAGGTTCTTTTTATTTTAATTTAATCTTTTTTTTGGAAGTGTCTCTTTTTCAAGGCAAAGTCTTATGTATCCCAGGATGTCCCCAAAGTCCTGATTTCTTGCCTTTTCCAGAGAAATTTGAGCAACATACATAACAGCTTTTGGAGGTACATTTCTGGCTTTGGCATGACTCAATTACAGGTCAATGACCTATAATTCTCAGGAAACTGACTAGAAGCCTTCTTGCCCATTTGCCACCAAGTTTCTGAGCGGTCCTCACAGCTGAGAGCCTAGAGTACACTAGGCCAACAGTCTGTCTCTGAGTCACAACCTAGCAGGTTTGTTTCTATTTTTTTAATTTGTAATGAAGTCTGTTTATCAATCTTACCATTTTATATTATTTTAAGCATGCAATTAGATACATAGACATTGTTGTAGGGTCTATCACTACTGTCCTCTCCTTCCAAAATTGAAACTTTGGCCCATAAAGGTGTAATTCCCATCTCCCCTTCCCTCCAGCCCCTGGAGCCACTTCTGTTTGCTGTGCAGTAGCTCATCTGAAATAATTCTTTCTTTCCAATATGCACCCTAAGAGAAAGAATTCTTAGACTGGTATTACTAAGAACTATATATTGTAAGTATGTATTCTTTCCATATTTACTTAGGAAGTGTCCTCCACATTTAACATTGAGCTTTGCCTATCACATAGCATTTGTTTTATAGACTGTGCATAGCTACTGTGCCAAAGGCCACACATTGACTGGGTCACTCACACCAGGCCTACTTCCTCACCCTGTACCACATCTGGGAAAGCCATGTGATTTGCCCCTGAAAGAAAAGTGCCTGAAGGAGGCAGTAAGAAATGGAAGCATTTTAACTAGTTCTGGGGGGGGGGTAAGCCTTGGTGGTAAGATCTGCAAGCTTGAATTTGGACTCTTTATCTGCTGTGTTTTGGGGATGTCTCAATGTTCATACAGTCCAGATATACATAAAGCATTGTGAATATTAAATACTAGTTATGAAGAATTTAGCAAAAGGTCTGGAGATTGTGTCAATAAATAGTTCTAAAAACATCTGTATTCCCACTAGTGAACGTCTCCAAATGAAAACTGTTTATTGGGAAATGTCTCTTTTTAGAGGTAGTCTTTGTACAGATAGATGGACAAAGGGCTTTCTCCTGCCAACATAACTGTTTGGTGTTTGTTGTTTTTTATTGTTGTTTTGATTTCTCGAGACAGGGCTTCTCTGCATAGTCCTGGCTGTCTGGAACTCACTCTGTAGATGAGGCTGGCCTTGAACTCAGAGATCCATCTGCTTCTACCTCTATAGTACTGGGATTAAAGCTATGTACCACCACTGCCTTGACTTATAGCTGGTTTGTCAACTTCATTCCAAGCCCCAACTTTAAACCGATTCCATCCACTGTTCAGAGATATTATTCTAACTTCTAATATTCTGAAATTCGTCAGATGATGCAAATTCTAGCCATTTCCTTTTAATCCATCTACCGTACACCCACAAAGCAAACCAGAGTCAGACAGCGAAGTTAGGGCTCTTCCCACATTGGTGTAGAGCCTAAGCAATGATGCTGGTGGAGAAGCAGGCCAGGCAATTCCTTAGCTCTGCCCTTCAGTTTTCCAGACACAAATAAATGGAAATGCTCTTTAGATCCCTTGAGTAGCCTATGACAGCTACAGTTCTCTAGATCTACTGGTGGATAGTCTCTCAGACTAGTGATTTAATAGAAATCAGTGGTCTCAAACATAT
Organism: Ellobius talpinus; assembly: GCA_001685095.1. Lineage (NCBI taxonomy): Eukaryota > Metazoa > Chordata > Mammalia > Rodentia > Cricetidae > Ellobius > Ellobius talpinus. Next base: position 50,384 of record LOJH01000384.1, on the reverse strand, counting down.
AAAACATGAAGGCTTCACTTAGGAAGCCCATGTTGTTATGAAATATAGCCCTGGATAATTTATCTTTTTAAAAAGGAATCGTTACAATTTGAGGACTAAAAACCTGTTAGAAAAAATAGCTTTGTTCTTGAACAAAGTTCAAGATAAATAAATAAATAAACAAATAAAAATAAACAGCCAGAATAGTGCCCCATCAGTACTATGTGCAATGCTGACCAGTAACAACCTCAGAAGCTTCTCCTTTACTTACTGCTAGCCTCAAATTCAAGGGACCAAGGAGTAGAGAGCAAAACATAATTTGTGAGCCAGGCCCACTGGCACATCTCTGTAATGCCAGCATCTGGGGCACATGAGGCACTGCTAACCATTAAATCAACAAACAAATAAATTTGTACATGCTTTTATTTATTTTTATGGTCAAAGACATGAACTTCAAAATCCAAGATCTTGGTCCTACCACCTAGAAGCAGAGCGGTTGGGATACAGGAAGGTGGGGCTGTTTATCCTCACCTGCGATGCTGGGAGTCATCCTGAGTGACAGCTTCCCAAGCTAATCAAATTTCAGACAGTGGCACCTCTGCTGTAGGCCCATGTGGGCGTAAGTCATTCTTCATTTATTTCTTCCTCTTTGTGTTGCTTCTTTGACAGGGCTCCATTGATCATTTTCTGTTGTAATTGTTTCGTGCGTCCCACAGCTCTGGAGTACTAGCTCAGTTCTCATTCTGGGTTTCAAGCACCTAGCATCGTTCTGGGAGCATCATTCCTGGAATGCCATTCACAGGAGAAAGCAAAGCTTGCTTAGTTGGCATGTTTATTTATGACTGCCCTTCTCACTATTGTGTGCGAACAGCATGGCTTGCTTGCATTGTTTGTGAACTCATTCTGAGTAGCTCAGTCAGGAGGCTGGAGAAAGTCAAATCCTTCTAGACTTTCCTTGGAAGTAGAAGTCAAGTATGGGTCCAGCAACTTACCTTTTCCTATGTCTCACTGTGGCCTGGCAGCTTTCAGTGTTTGCTCTTGTTTCCCAGTCTAGGAAATGGAGTCACTAGTTTGATCACTGTGAAATCAGAAGCACTTTAGAAATTACAGGCTCTGAATGTTTTATGCTGGCCAGCTGCCTCTATAAAGATTTTTTTTTCAGTATGAAGAAATGTCTAGGAATGAGGCTCCCATCCTGATGGCTCTGTGTGGTGACCAGAAAGATCAGTGGTCACAGGTTCTAAGCCCGAATTCACAACAGATTCTGGCTTTCCTAATGAATGAGGGTCAAAACTCATGATCAAAAAACCTGAAGAACCAGAAAATAAAAGAAAGCCAGGAAAGAGTTTTAGGAATTAGCAATTTCTCCTAAAATTAAGAGAAAATAACCTGTTGTTGTTGGCCACAGGAATTCCGAGATAAATGGAATAGCCACATGTGCTGGCAAGTGTCCAAGGCAGCGTCTATCAGCAGAGCTGGAGGCCCGGGATACCGTAACTGTATTAGTTCTAATTATAACTTCAAGGAAATTCCTCTCTCCGTGAGGTGGCTGCAGCTTATTCTTGTCTTAGAAAAGAATACATCTTTTAGTATTTAAACATCTTATTGCCCTCATTTGAGCTCTGGGTTATATTTTCCAGATTTCTGATTTGAGTTGAGAATATCTGGAATTCTTGGGAGACCTGGGGTCACCTGTTGCCACCACTCACATTATTCCATTAAATGGTAAACGCCACGAGTTAGTGATTTACTCCCCAATTCAAGGATATTTAAAAAATTTAAGAAGTCATTCCTCTCCATATCTTACTCATTTCGTTTCTCGAAATTTCTGACTCATTCTCCTATACAATTTGGCTGTACCAAATGACATTCTAATGCAGAGTAAATAAGAGTTCCTATTACTCCATATCATAATCAACCCCATCATTTTTAATAGTTCATTAGAGTAGGTTACCTTTCTTAGATTGTACTTGTGATTATCAGTGGTGTTGAACGTCCTTCTACTCACTTCTTTAAACTGTCAGCTCATGTCTTCAGCTCACTGGGAAAACGCTTTCCTTACTCAGTCCCAGGGCCTTCCTCCTTCTACGGGTAGATGGATGGGTGGATTCTTTTTCTTTTCAGAAGTGGGCATACTCATCAATGTTTTACTCTGTGATGTTGGTGTTTGTGTTTCCTTTAGGAAATCCTTCTCAATTTTTAAAGTGTGTGTGTGAGTGTATACTTATTTATTACAATGTGATCCTTTCCCATATCTTCTAATTAGTTAATAACCACATATCTAAGCACTGCCTTATTATTTGAAATGGATTTTCTATAGTTTACTTCTGTGGAGTGATGAACACCATAGTACAAAACTTAAGATAAATATCTTGATATTTAGACCTTCAAAATGCTTAGACTTTATTGGTTTTGTGTAGAATGTATGAGTTTTTATTTTTCTTACAAAGTAGTTAATTGTCCCAGTATTAGTTATGAATAAATTGATTTCTCATTTTTAATGGTCTGTCTTCCATATATTCAAAGTGTGTGTGTGTGTAAACACGCACACACATACATATGGATCTCTGAATTTTTTATCTTATGTCACTGAACATTTTGGTTATTTCAAAGCAAATATGTGTTTTAATCCTTCCTATGGGAATCTTTACAATCTTTCCTTTCCTTTTGTTTTTTGAGACAGGGTCTCTCTACATAGCCTTAGCCGTTCTGAAGCTTAGTATGTAGACCAGGCTAGGCTGGTCTCAAACTCACTGAGATCCACCTGCCTCTCCCTCCTTTATTCTGGGATTCAAGGTATGCACCACCATGCCTGGCTTCTCTAGTGAATCCTGATAAATGGTTAACTAGTCTCATTTTAAAAAGTCTTAATTGTTTATAGACTTTTGCTGTTCCATATAAATTGTAGGTTTGGGTTATTACTAAGGTAGGATTTTGGTTGGAACTGAGCCATGTTTAGAAATTGATTGGGGGAAAGTTTTTTACTTCCCAGAACTGAGTCCTCCTCATTCCTGAACATGGTTTTATCTTCTTCAGTTGGTGGGAGTATGCAGATAGCCCCAGGGAAGCTATCCACAGATATATTCTGCGTTGTCTGTTAATTCATGCTTGTCTAGCCTCTTTACAGAGTTTGTTATTACAGTGCAATCCTTTCCTTTGGCATCTTCTCATTGGTTAATATCCACATGCTGAGTAGTTTTAGGTGGGTAAGTGTCTCAAACCACCAGGTTCCCTTATTAGTGAAATGGCTTTTCTGGGGTTTTCTCTGGACTTGGTCTTTCCCCATATTGCTCATATTACTTTGTTGACTACATGATGTTAACTTGGAGCTGTGATAACAAATGTGTCTCTTATAAGATAGTTATAAAGTCTCAGAAATATACTATGAAAAGTTTTGTTTATAAAGGAAGGAAAGAAGAAAATACATTGTTGACCATGAAGATAGGCAGGTATATTTTTCTTTCTTTGCCTTCTATTTCAGTAGATTCCCCCTCTTTATTAGTTTGTTCTCATTTTAGCTTCTTGAGTTGAAACTTCTCTGCATCTGTTTCTAGCAATACATTAATGTTTTTCTGGAAAGAATCAGGGTTAGAACGTTGCTTCTTGGCACAACCATAGCAACCATGGATTTCAGGCAGTCTAGAAGGACATGCTTGTCAACCTGGGAACTCTAGGGGGCGCCACTCACGTAAGAGTCTATGTCAGAGTCTTGTGTGGTACATAACCTGAGAGTGGCCCTCTTTCGTTGTTCTATAGTCACCTCTAAATAGTTTATATTTCTATTGTCTTCTATTGTGGTTTTAAAAATCAATGGTTTCTCTAGCAATGGGCTTTCAAATTCCCAAACAAATGTGAGTTTGGCTCTGTAAACTCTGAGCTACATGTCACAGAGACTTCCTTTGTAATGTGATATTTAGTTAGTTTTTGGAAGTTTGGCTTATGAAGTACAATATATTTGCCAAGTGTCAAGTTTTAGTCACCTTCATCATTCTAATCATTTGTGGGGGGTACGGGTACCTGCGGACACGGGTATAGTATCCCCTGCAGCTGGATTTGATTTATAGGCAGTTAAAGCCGCCTGATGTCGGTGCTGGGAACCGACCTCACATCCTCATAAGATGGCGGAGCCATCTCTTCAGCCCTACTTATTATTTCTTATTGAGAGATTTCCTACACGAATACAATGTTTTTTATCATGTCCCCCACTCCGTCACCCCCAATTCTTCAGCTCTCTTTTGCTGTGTTCCCCATCCCCAGTTCTTCCTGTTTTCCCTTTCACCCTCTCCTAAACTCGTCTGCCTAAAGAAAGGCGTATCTTTTTAAAATTCTCATTGCCCTTTCTGCGCTGGTTTAGTTTCAACTGCTTAGCTGGTGTAGTGGGATTTCTTGTGCTTCTGTGGTGGGTGGCTTCCCTGGAAGCCCTGTGTGGTTGTACTCTATTCCGTTAGTCTCTTCTCAAGTTTTCATTTTGAAATCATTACAGATTTGATCGAAGTCCGGGAGAAAACACTCACCCAGGAGGTCCTACCTACTTTCTTCCATTTTCCATAGCCAAATGCCTCATTTTGTGATATAAGTCAGAAATGTAGTATTGGTTCGGTCCAGTGAGTACATGCAGTTACTATGTTTGTGTGTCAGCAGTTTTTCACACGCCTGTTTCTGGGTGCACCCTGCCGTTCCTGCAGAGAAAGTTTGGCCTGTGCTTGGCAAGCCACTGTCCTATTTGACCTGTGAAATGGACTCTAGTCTGCCTTTTCAAATTCACCGGGCACTGTCCTCTCATCTCAGGGCTCCACCCCTAGCAAACCTGATGATTTGAGGAGTTTCTGTCAAGTCTTTAACCCTTGGAGTTGCTTTCTGTTCTGCTTTCTGGAAATATCTTATCTTGCCTTTCGTACCCCCACAACTTGTGAAATTCCTGTTGCCACAACTAGAACTATAGTCTCTCAGACCATTGTCCGAGGCCTTATCCAGTCACCACGAGAAGCCTAGATTCCTGGGGCTTTGCCGGGGCCTACTCAATTGAAATGTCAGTGTTTATAGTTTCAGAATCTGAATATTTTTGGGTGGATCTGAATTTTTATAACGTACCAAGAACTCTCCATCATTCAGCGTCTGAACAGCTACTCCTAAATTTTGTGGCTCCTCAATTGAGGGTGAAAGGTTAGTTGACAATGCTCAGAAGTAAACCAGAATGTTTGGGATAATAATGCCTATATTTTCAGTCTCCTTTCTCCTGCGTGAGAAATATATTACACTACACAAATGTCTAATATACTGTCCTCTGACACATGAACCAAGAGTCTAGAGAAAATGGGAATCTGAGGGCCTTCTGAACAAGGGGCCTAATGTGTAGCTTTCTAAGCGCTCACAAGTCCTAATGTGTAGCTTTCTAAGCGCTCAGGTGGCCTAGATAGCAAAGGGAACTGGAAGAAGAACTGCAGTCACAGATGCCAAACAAATGTCTTCTCTGCTTTCAAACATCTAGGCACCTTCAAAAGAGATGCATTTATAGAGTAATTATACTAAATAAACTACATTAATAGATTATTCATTGTTACCAGAGCTTAATTTGCAAACACAACTTTATTCTTCAAAATATCCACTTATAAAAACTTATTAGTGACTGAGATGGCTCAGCTGGTTAAGGGTGCTTGCTGCCAAGTCTGACATGAATTCAAACCCTGTGACACACACATGATGAAGAGAACCAACATAAATTTTCCTCTGACCTCCACATAACATGCACATACCAGACATCATACGCACACACACACATACACACGCACGCACGCACACAGCACGAGACTGTGCTTTTATTTCCTGGCCACCCCAGACCCAAATAATCACACAGAAGCTATATTAATTACAACACTGTTTGGCCAATGACTCGGGCGTATTGCCAGCTAGCTCTTACATCTTAAATTAACCCATTTCTATTGATCTATGTATCAACATGAGTCTGTGGCTTACCAGTAATGTTTTGGCATTTTTCTCCTTCGGCAGCTACATGGCATCTCTTTGACTCTGCCTTCTTTTTCTCTGTCTCTGTTCAAATTTCCCGACTGGCTTTATTCTGCTAAGCCATTGGCCCGAAACAGGCTTTATTCATCAACCAATGAATGCAATATATATATACAGGACATCCCACATCACATGTGTGTACATACAAAGTAAATAAAATGTAAAAAAGTTAAAATGATTACTAAATATGAAAAATCACTACGTACAAGATACCAGATTACTAACAAATTTATTACATGTCAGCCAGAAGATTCTTGCAGTCCTGTACACACACGGGGGGTGGGGGGAGATAGCAATAGAATCTTTCTCAAAATTGTTAAGAGAATTGCTTGTTCCAAAGCAAGCTTATGATGGATAAATGACACAAAGTTTTCATTTTTAAACTGTAGTAAGTCAGTAAAGCAGCTATTACATGGTGAGTAGGTACCTGAGTTACAAATAAATATGGATTTGATCAGCTCCAAAACCAAAACTGGGCAGCTAGTAGTTAATAGTCACATTAGTCAAAGAAGAAAGAAATTCAAAGGCAAGAGAGTCAAATGAGACTGTAAAGAATAAATGGAGATGTCTGGAGGGGTGGATTTCTGAATCAAAAACAAGAATTGCAAGCTTAAAGGGAGAACATGTTTATAACACAAGGCAGGCTCTGTGATGTTAGTATTCAGGATGCTGTGGCAGGAGGATTTTGAGCTCCAGGTTACCCTGCACTATGTGGTGCAACCCTGGTCAAAAACAAACGAAACAATGTCTACCTGAACTTCTAGTTCATTCGTGTTGTTTTCCTTGTGGATGACTTTGCCTTTGTGTATTCCATTGGCTCAGAGAATAACCTACAAAAACGAAGTGAAATTGATCTCTGTGCATGCAGTGACAGGGTCTGCATCCTCTCGGCATTTTCTGTCCTTTCCTCCTTCTTCTTGTCTCTAGCTGTGCTTTCTAGTACTATGTGTTCCCAGCCCTTATGGGGGGGGTTATGAAGAAGCAAGGTGGCATGCAGCCATGGATGGGCTTCCGGAGGGTTCACCCTCACCCAATGCTGTCCCAAAGATCAGTGATGAGCTGTAGCCTCAGAATTGGTTTCTGGAGTCTTCTCATTGTGATATAACTCTTATAATAATTCATATATAAGTGTATAATATACAAATAAAAATATGTAAAAGTCTCTTTATTATACTTGTGACCCAATATACCTGTCTGTCAGCCACTAACTCGTGGCAACTTGAAAGCACCCAATAGCTGTTCACACCTGTTTGTTCACCCTCAACACACATCGAAGTACAGTGGAGGAGGGCAGAGGCTCCTGAGTGCAGCACCCTGGCAGCTCTCAGCAGGGCAATAGCGCAATCACTCAATGCCATGGCCATGAGCACACATCCCAGAGCTGCTCGTTGCGAGAGCTGTGCGGCACAGCCTAACACCCCCGCCTATGAAGCCTGAGCCTCTGTTTCCACATTATGAGCTCCTGGTCATCACTTAGGGCCTACGTGTTGGTTCTTCACAGGTACCTGCTTGGCTTATTGATGCCCCCCATTTAACACCATGCAAGTGCTGTATCAAAGTGATTGTATGAATGCTTCTGTCACTTGTCTGAAGTCTGCAATGTCCAAACTGAGCACAGTAGAGCTCACACAGCCTGTAGATGGGTGAGTGGGTGGGTAGGTGCATGAATGAACAGTGTTTGCCTATACCGGGCAGTTTGAAAGATGTGTTAACATCTTACCACTGTTTGCAGTTCATTCAATCTTGAGACAGGTGACGGAAAACAACCGAGCCAAGTTGAAGGATACAAGGCCAAACCCTCTCCTGCCTCCCTTGGCAGATACCCGGCGGAGGAAACAAACAATTGTACCATCCGTCCAGGCAGTTAATGGGGAGAGCATCTACATCTTGTTTTTATGGCATCAACTGGTTTAGAAGAAAGACAAGTGTCTAAGAGTCCAGTGAGCATCATCCATATTTAATGCCCCATGCTATCACAGTCAAACTACTTGGATGGTCATCAGCACCACTTAAAAAATGGCTCCTTGTTAAATAATTAATGATGTGATGGGGGAAGCTTCAAGCAATGCTCAGAGCTCTAGTAATTAATGGACTGATTACAAGATGCTCATAAGATGACTTAACCACTAAAGCTACCCCGTAGGTTTGAATGTTTTAACATTAAGCCTGCGTGCATAAATAGCCAAAAAGGGGGGCGGGTATGGTTGGTGTAGAGCTTGGTGGGAGGTAGGAGAGAGAGGGTCACAAGCTATCACACAGTTTGGAGGCCTTAGCTATTAAAAGACTTTGTCGAGGATACAGGTCTTAGTCCCTTCCTCATGCTCCAAGCATCCCTTCCCTGTCTCTAATTACATTAAAAGCCGCAGTCCTCGATGCACCGAGAATGCAAAACCTTTCTGTTCTGGGTTCTGTTTTATCCCCCTCATTTGAGAATTAGGGATGAACCCAAGCCCTGTTTGTTTGTTTTCTTGCTTGTTCTCTATTTATTGTTGGCTCTTCTTGGAAATTAACCTGGGAGCTTTCTTGGAGGGATTAGTCGGCAGCATCTCAGTTCTGGGAATTGAGAGAGGAAAATGGCCCCATGGCAGCTCACCAGCAGGCAGGTCCCCACTCAGCCCACCCCACCCCCTGAGGAAAAGAAAAAGGCTTCGGGAGATGAAACATTGTCTTGCGTCCTTCTGCACCATTCTGGGCAGTCAGTCTGGTAGGAAGTATGGTGCGATAATAGGACGGTCTTTTCAGAGAAAGCCCTGGGTTTCAAGTTAGCAGGAACCATCTATCAATTCTTAGGATTATGCCGTGATTCACTGTCAGAGCACCGTATATTCTGTGATTTTCTGCCTCCCGTGAAACATTGTGCTTTCCTTTTCTATTGATGTATCAACTATAATAGTTACAAGCAGCTACAGAAAAATCAATAGCCAGCTTTCATTACTGTGTACATCAAGTCAAGAGCCGCATGCTTCAGAGCATACCATGTTACATACTCGCAGATGGAAGAGGGCTGCGCGCTACTGTTCTTTCCAGGCTGAATGAGAAAAATCAACTTAGAGAACTATAAGCATACGGATTGTTATAAATATGGTTGTCATAAATTTAATATATAGTATGTCATATATGTGTGTGTGTGATTGTCTTATAAATGAAAGCATAGAATTCTGCAAATGGTATGGATAGAAGTTCAGTCCTTATCAAGGGAAAACAACCATTCCAAAATGAGCCAAGAGGCTGCTTGCCATGTGTTCTGTTCTGTAATTTTCTTTGGGTCATCCAGGCTGCAGGAGTAAGCAGTAGGACAGTAATGGTGTGCTATTAACATGCTCCACACCCAGGCAAGCAACAAGCCTAAGAGAGCTAAGAGGCTGATGTTGCCTGGGCCTCAACCAAAGCTCCATTCTTTCAGAGTGTGCCTGTTGGAAATAGAAAAGGGTGTGGGATTTAAAAGTGACACATATGTGTATCGTGTTTGGGATCATATTTAGCTACCAGATAGTACGTGTAAATCAAGATGGCTGGAGACTAAAATGCCTGTCCAGGTATTCCGGGGGCTGCCAAAGCCCCCAGTTCTCCAGCGTTAATTTAGGCAATGCACAGAGAAACTCACAAAGCAATTCTAAGCAGCCCTGATCCTGATCCATGTGAAATCTTAAAACCCAGTGAATTCCCCACCTTCAGACACATGTGATGCATGCATCCAAGCCAAGGTTTGGTGTTCGGAATTCACCCATCACTTCACGTAACAGCTCACATAAGTGATTTTCATCTGTCATGATTGCCATCCAACTGCAAACCTGAGTTTATTTTGAGCTTGAGAAGTTATACAGTTAGAGAGAAGTCAAAAATCTACACCTCAGTCATTTTTGTACGAATCCGGAGAAACTATGGCCACCTTTGACATTCTAACAGTAGAATCCTTTTCCACTGGAAGCTCTACACCGATGCTTGATAGTCTGCCAAGGATTCCTTGTCATTAGCCCATGCTGGTTACAGCTGAGCATCCTGGGAAGCCAGCAACAGGCCCTCCAACCCTTCTTCTGTACCCTTTCTGGGAAAGGCTTTGCATTGCCCAAATTAGTTAGCTAATAGTGACATCAACAAGATTAAATTATCCCTCCTCTTTCCAGTGCTGGACTTGGAACTTGTATCCTCACTGCATTAGGCAAGCACTTGACCATCCATTGAAATCTTCTATGAGTTTGTACTCAGACACACACACACACACACCCTCCTATCTTCCCCCTCTAGATTACAGGAGCACGCCACTCCACCTGGCCTATTATAAGTCTAGTAGTTAGAACTGTAAAAAAAAAGCATATAATTTATGTTTGTGTTTCTCTGTGTATGCATGTCATATGGTTCGATTTCCTGTGGAGGCCAGAAGAGGGTATCAGATTCCCTGTAGTTAGAGGTACAAACAGCATTGAGCCACTTGGTGTGGGTGCTGGGAACACTGGAAGAGCCACAAATGATCTTAACCAGAGAGCTATCTCCAGCAACAACCCCCCCCACACTTAATAAACCTACTTTCAGTTTAGTTTATCCTAACTATAATCGGAGATGTGTGTGTAAACATCATTTGGATGATTACAGAATACCTGTGATTGCAGCTGATACTTCCCCTAGATAACACTTAGGCTCTCGATAAAAGAGTAGTCTTTCCAAATGCTTGCATACTTGAAAGGGAATCCTAAGACTGGGGATTGAGCTCAGCCTAAGCCTCTGGGTTCAGGCCCCAGCTGGGGTAGAGGGAGAGATTCTTCCCTGGCACTCTCCACAGCCACCCAGGGGGGTGTTTGCTCTGGCTTAACCCCCTTGCTCTTGCCGGAGGGGAGGTCAGAGGGTGCAGACTCCAGCAGGAAAGGGGCAGGATGTTATAGGCAGCAGGGACTTTCCAAGTTGGCTGTTCTGAGCTCCATGGGGCCACACTGGTGGGGAAATCCAGAATGACAGCAGGCATGCCACCCACCCACCTGCCTGGCTCCTTGCCAGAGGGGTTGCTGGTCATATATTAGTTATTTAGCAGGCTTTAAAGATAGATACTCTGGAAGAGTCTCTTAATCAGAAACTGTGAGTATATTAAGAATCAGGCAATAGCTGGGTGGTGGTGGTGCACACCTTTAATCCCAGCATGCAGGAGGTAGAGGCTGGGGGATCTATGTGAGTTCAAGGCCAGCCTGGTCTACAGCCAGAGCTTTTTACATAGAGAAACCTTGCCTCTAAAATTGAAAAGGGAAAAGAAAAAAAAAGAATCAGGCAAAAATGAATGAATGGATTTATAGAGAAAGAAGAAAGGAAGGTAGCTTTGTAGACGATCAAATGTGCATCAGGTAAAGGCAGCTGTGGTTACGGTTTCTTCCACGGGCCACATAAGATTTGAATTTTATTCTCAATTAACAAATAAGAGGCTTATGTTAACTTTTTGGTCGTATTCACAGAACGTCATTCTATGATCTCACCGAATTCTTCAATTAGTGTTGTGTTTTAGTGAATTAGCTAAGAAGCGGCGTCAGGACTTTCCTGCCCCACAAGCGCACTTTTCACGTTGGAGCCTGCATCTCCAGAAGTGTTTTCCAGATCCTCAGTGCAGAGCCTCTTCAGCCTCAGTCCAGGGTCCTGGTGTGGAAGTGGCTGGCCTGCCCCACAGCTGGTGTTGTTTTCTGCGTTGGCCTTCCCACGCACTGGTAACTGTACTCACCCGGGACACACTTGGGCAAGGGACAGGATTGCGCATGCACCCTCTCCTGACTATGTCTTGCCCAGCCACAAGCAGACTCGCATGCAGCCTGAGAAGTGACCAGTAGCTGGATGGATTCGGCAGCCCTCACTCATCGCCACGGAACAAAGAGAAAGGTTCACTTCTCACTGGTGTCCCCCAGGTGCCCACGACGTGAAGATAGATAGATAATCTCATCTATAGGGACCTCCTGGAAGTTTCAACCAAGCATTTGCGAGTTTCTTGTTAATGACCAGAAGAGGCAGATGATTACAAAACAGTGTATTTATAACACAGTATTTGGTGTGGTGACTACCAAAGTGTGTACTTTCTGCCTCTTTCAGAGGTGTTAAAAAGATGCTTCATTTTGCTGTCTCAGTAGGTCTGCACATCAGCTCACTACTGTCTGCGACTCCAACACCAGGGACCCCCACCCCCGGAGGGTTGTACACCGGGCTTCAGCAACAGCTGTGGATGCAACTCTGGTACCAAGATGTGGCAGGGTTTCAATGGTAGGAAGTGCACCTCATCTCCATGCCCATCAAAAAACTTAGTCTTTAAGAGACAAAGGGCAAGGTAGAGATGGGGGCATAGAGAGTGGAGCTTAAACTGTAGTGGGAGCTTGGTTATATTAACCAGTGTTAGAAGAGATCAACACCATTGAATCTTAAGCATGAAATCAGATAATACCAACACAGGTACTTAGATACACATCGCTGAATTAGTATTAGTTAATACATCGTGGATCCTAAGCGCCAAACTTTCATCACAAACTAACACTGTTTAGACCCCCCTGCTTGGTGATCTGTAAGTCCTCCGAATGGGCACTCTCTCTCCAGCAGGGCTTTGTGCTCAGACTGGGCCTGGAGTAGATTGCATTCTTATGAGTTAGGTGATTGGGAATTTGTGTTAGAGCAGTGTTGAGAAAAGTAAACAGATACTTCCTTCACCCGCAGATAGTCACATCTCAGTCTTCTCTTGAAATTGCATTGCAGAGAAGTAAATCCTTCTGCAGTTAGCCCTGCCTTTGACCACAGCCAGGATGACCTACAGCTTGCTCCTTGTGATGCAGTTCACTGTCTTGGACCTAACAAAGCTATCTTCAATTTTCTGTTAGTCTTCAATCTATGGATAACCGCAACATCAGATTTTATGTAGCCTTTCAAATCTTCTACATTGAAGAAGAGAACTTGACTCATCTTTCAGCTACAATGGGAAAACTGAGTTGGTGGAGGCTACCCTGACTCTGGCATGGTTATAATTGATGATTCCCTAGGAGGCTCATGGGAAGAATATTTGGTTTGTCTTATCCTTAAGCATAAAATCCCATGAGGCAGTTATGGTTCCACAATGGCAGCCTAAACTAAGCTAGCATCTGGGGACCTGTGCTCTCCCTCAGGGAAGGCCAATGGAAAGGTCGGAAGAGCTTCTCTTCCCTTGGGGCTGGTGTCTGGGTAAAAAGTCTTAAGTCTTACCGTGAGCTTACCTAGATAAGGACTGGGTCAGCTAACAGGGACAGTTGTTCAGAGCAGTCAACACTGCAGGGAGAGGAAATGGCTAATGCTGTTCTTTTGAGCCAGGTACTGTAGTCATTACTATTTTGGTTTTTCTTTTTTTAAAGTTCATCTTGAAGGCGAGGAAACTGAGATGGAAAGGTAGTTTCTTAAACCAGAATAATCAGATATTCAGATTTAAATTATATTATGACTGCTGTCTTAGCAAAATCTACAGTTTACTCTCTTAAAATCTTCCTTAGGAGAAGACAGGCCCCTGGACTGGAGTTCTCAGGCTAATCTCTCTGGTAGATTCCTGCCACATGATTACACACATACGAAACAGATTGGTGATATAGATTTTCTGTCTTTCACAGAGAAATACAAATCCATGAGCAATTGAATGAATTATTAATTTAAGTTATGTCCAAAACCTAGATAAGTATTTGGTTTTAACAATCTTGTTAGGTAGCCAATTGTTCTTCTTTTAACGCCCCACCCTGAAGACCCTCTCTTATTTTTTCAAGCCAAATAATTCAAGCTACGTATTGGTTTTCTGAATAATTTTCCCTTCTTTTCAACCTCTGTCTCACTGAGCAGAATTTTAATAAGCTAGGGGAAATGATGTAATAACAGGCAAAGCGTGTGTCTAACTCTTAAAAGGTGGCTTTATTTGAGCTTCATTCTAATGAAGCCCTGGATGCTTAGGTCTGCGTGTGTGATAAGAGTTCTCACAGGCCTCTACGTGCAGAGTAGTATGGATTGTCTATTGTCTTCTCTTTAGAAGAAATGGGAATAGAGCATCCCAAGTAGAAGCCTCACTACTGCGGAGTTTTTCAACGTGGCAACCAACAGCTAGATGCTCGTGTAACGAAGAAATGCCATTTCAAAACGGGCAGTCTTGATTAAAGGGAGCAGCCTTTAATCCCAGCACTCGGGAGGCAGAGGCAGGCAGATCTTTGTGAGTTCGAGGCCAACCTGGTCTACATGAACTAGTTCCAGGACAAGCTCCAAAGCTACAGAGAAACCCTGTCTTGAAATACCAAAAACAACAACAAAAGCCAGTGCTTTCTCCAAGTAATGGTTACTAGAGCTATGTAAATGTGAAGCAAGTATAGTAACATACTTAAAAGGGAGCAGAGGGTATGGAGAGATGGCTTAGTGGTGAAGGGCAATGGTTGCTCTTCCAAGAGGACCAGGGTTTGGTCCCCCCCACCCAAATGGCGACTATAACATTATAATTCCAGTTTCAGGTTTTCGGATACCCTCTTCTGGCCTCTGAGCACTGAAATGCACATGGTGCTCAGACGTACACACATGCAAAACAAATGCTTTTCAGCTGCTCATGGAATAGATCATAGATAGGAAGGCCCTGGCAATAATATGAAAAACTGATTTTAATTCACAGAAAGCCAGTATTTTATAAAATGCTGATGCAAAAGCAGACACAGTGGCACTCTTGATTCCCTGATGTTTCCGCTTGTGCTGTTGAAGATGAGTTTATTTCTCTTCAGAACCCAGATCAGAAAGCAAACATCAGATCTAACATTTCAAGTGTGAGGTTCGGACTGCTCACTCTTTACTGGTGACCAGTCACCAAGCGCCATAGATGTTTGGGCTTTCTTTTCTTGTTACATGGACTTTGTTTTGTTTTGGGGAAGTTTTGAGACAGGCTCTCACCCTGTGACTCAGACCAGGCTAACCTTCAACCCTGAACTTGAACTCAGACCCCAGTGGCAGGATTAAAAGTGTACACCACCACGCCCACCCCACCTTGTTCTTTTCTGTTGTTTTGTTCCGTTTTTTGAAACAGGGATCTGGAGCTCACGTTTAGACAGGCTGGCCTTGAATAACCCTGCTAGGATTAAAGGCAGACACCACTACAAACTTCTTTTGTTTTTTTAAACTTGACATTTTTTTTCTAAAGCAAGGGTTATCAGCCTGTGAGTCATGGCCCCTTTGGGGGTCAAATATCAGATATCGTGTATGTCAGATATTATAATTTATAACCGTGGCAAAATTACAGTGATGAATTAGTAATGAAATAATTTATGGTCTGGGGTCACCACAACGTGAACTGTATTAAAGGGTTGCAAAATTAGGACGATTGAGAAGTCACTGTTCTGAAGCGATAAGTATTTATTCTTTTTAATAGCAAGTGTATTATACTAGGGTTCCCATTTCTACTGAAATGAAAGAAAGGAATGAGAATGTGGTTCTCCCACTCTCAGAGCCAGCCATACCCCCCATGGTTTGGAAGACAAACCACTGCCAAGATGTGGCCACAGGACTGCATCGCCCTGGGGTCTGTTGCTAGGCAGGCACACAGGCTAGTGGAGGCTGCTTCTGTCTCTGGCTGTCTCCCTCCCTGTCCTCTGAGCAGGAAGTTTCCCTTTGACCTTTGTGCACTGGCAGCTCCTGGCAGTGAGGCCCAGGTAATAATACGAGCTGTACACAACTCGGTTATTTTGTATAAATAGTGAATGCCTTCATTCGTCATTGCCATTTTGGAAAGATTTTTAAGCAAGTATTATGGTACTCTTTGGTCTCATTGGAAGCCATCCTCCTTTTCCAGTGGCTTCTTCCTCCCTTTCCATCCATGCCCATTTTCTTCCTGAAATGGTCTCCCTTGCTCTCCTGAGAGCAACTGGCTGCAGAACAGGCTCTGAGCAGCCTTGTGTAGGTAGCAGAGTCCAGAAACAGCAAACAGCTCCTGGCAGTCTAAACCGCAGGGTATCTTGTAGATGGACTTGTATTTCAAAGGAAGGGATTTCTATAAAACTCTGAATTATGAAGGAGTATTGATTGTGTGGGTAGAATTGTCTAGAAGATTATCTTTTCTTCTAGACTTGTTACAATATAGAGAAATGTTCAAACGAACTATTTATTCTCAATGTAGTATCTTGAGAATACATATAACCTAACATGGCTGGTCCATATTATGTGCTCAAATGTTACCTTTTTTTCTTCTTAGCCACAATCTCCCTGTAAGGTAATACTACTCGCAAAGTACAACCAGAGGTAAGCAAGGTGAACCAGAATTGGACTGATAGGCTCACGTACCCAAAATAATATTTTAATTGGCTGAGCTAATATGTGATCCAAGTTCATAAAAGTTTGAAGTCAGATAATTAAATGCAAATACTGTCTTCATCCCAAAGATGATGAGAATGCCTTTAAGCTAATATTTTTAACAAGAACTGTTCAGCTGCACTCTCTTGTAAATTTTATCATACCTGAGGCAGTTTTCCTCATTCGATTAGCTGGAAAGCTGAATTTATCCCCAGGCAAACCAGATATCTAGTACAGGCTTAAACTCCACAACTGGAGCTTAAATTTGGCTTAATATATCCCCACTTGGATCTGCCTGTTTAATTCTCTTTCATATGATAACGTTGGTTTATTCATAGTCTTGACTTGCCACCTGAACAAACCGAACCTCATATCTTATTCTAAGAAAATAAGAAAACTTTGTAAAAAAAAAAAAAAAACCACCTAAGTTCCTGAATGGAAATCAAATGCAAATGTGGCTCAAAAACCGTTTCAGAATATGGCTGTAAGAAAGGAGATGTTGCTGGGGTTTGTATTGTAATGGATTAAGTAAAATGCTGCAGATCTCTGAGTGTCTGCTGCAGGTCCCCGAAGTGGTGGCAGGCAGTGGGTCCCTAGAGCAGCCAATCCCAGGCAGGGATGGTGCAGTTCTCCAAGTGACTGCTGTGGGCCATGAGGGGCAGCGAGTCCCATGCAGGGAGCCAGGTGGTGGGTGCAGCCAGTCTCACGAGGAGAGACAGAAGGATGGGCACGCCATGAGACCACACCGCAGGTCTTGCTGGTCCAGGCAGGGAGCCACGCTGTGGGCGAGAGACGACAGATAGGCACACCATGCAGAGTGAGGTTGGATATTTATTTAGTGGGTTATGGATAGGAAAAGGGAGAAGGGGAGAAGATGTGAGAGAAGGGGAGAAGATGTGAGAGAGAGAGGTGGAGAGAAGGGAGATAGAAGCTGCCTCAGAAAGAGACAGAGAAACATGGAAGAGTCTCAGGCTGAAAGCTGAAGATCAGCTTGCCTTGGCATAAAGAGGAGGGAGTGGGCGTGGCTTGTCTCTTAAAGGGACAGGACAGACCTTTACATGTATGTGGCTGCCCTGTCTCCTACTCTGTGGGGACAGATGTTCTCTATGAAAGGATATAGGGATTGTGACTCCCAAGACCAGCCAAGGTGGCTACAATTCTGATGCTCACACGTGAATTGTGGCACCCAGCTATTTTTTTTAATCAAACTTTAGGTCTTGCCGTTAAGTCTGATTCACGTACAGTTTTATTTGAAGTTTAAGGGCACCAAGAAAATATTAAGTAGTATGCCCCTTTAAATGCTGTCTCTTGCTTCAAAGTATTCAGTCGGTTGCTATGCAGGGAACTCGTTCTGTCCTACTTTCCTTGCGTGTGGAGGTCATTGTCACTGTCACCTGACCTGTATGCCATGTGATCTGTTTGCTGGCCTTAAAACCTCAGTGCCATACACCAGCTTCCTTCTGCAGATTTTGTCAGTAAGGATTTTGGACATTAAATCACAAACTGTTACGAAGATGTTACAGTGTTGCTAGGTATAACGGTACATACACAGCTTGGAGGCTGAGACCGAGGGTAATGAACTCTAGGTCAGCACGGGCTGCCCGATAGGACCCTATCTCAAAGAAAAGGAAAAAATAAACGTTCTACGTCACCTGATGCAGTGTCCCTAACACCACACGTCACCACTTTCCAGTTTCAAACAAATGCTTTTCGACTGCCCGTGGAACTCCTACAATTTTCAATCAAATCATGCTTTTTCTAGAGATAAATTATAGGAGATGTGTTCCACTATACCTGAAATTAGTTTTGAATTTGACAAGGCAGTAAACTTAGTAGTGGAACTGCTATCTCATTTTAAAAATAAAATAAAAAGCTTGGTAAATTGCCATCCCATTAGTTTCTCTATACATTATGTTCCTAGGAGCCTAATGGAAATTAAGTTCAAGTAGTATAGGCACTGGGTGTCGGAGCGCATGCCTGTGCTGTGTGTGAAATAAGAAGCACAGTACAGGCTGTAGCCTGCCCTTTCCCCAAGACTGTGCCTAACAACAAAGACAAGAATAAGCTAAGGACTAGTGGATCAAAAGGAGGGGACATAAGCTTACTGAGAAAGATGTTACCAGAGTATCTAGAAGGATCTCCAGACACAAGCAAGGTCTGTGTATATGTAATAAATACGCAAACACATTGTTTAATTTGACAAAGGCCAAGACATCATCCTAGGCTGGAGCTGAGCACATTGCTGTCCTGCCACTAACAGACACATGCCCTCAGAACACTCAGTGCCCTGAAGGGGAAATGGAATGTGTCACTGAGTCATTCATAAAGAGCGGTGTATGCCCTGAGTCCGGGGATCAAGACCAGTTAGCAGAATGAAAGTGAAGGAAAGGAAATCGCAGTTAGAGGGGCCAGCACAGGTCTAGGCTCAGGCCCATCTAAAAACAGTTGGTAAACGGGTGAAATCAGGCTGGAAAGTAAATGCCAGATGAATGTCTTTAATCTTTAGCCCAAGGGCAGTAGCAAGCCATTGGAGAATTTCAAACACACAATCAGATTCCCATTTAAAGCTATCCTTCTGACTGCCCTGAAGCAGATGAATTGGAGGCAGGCAGCACTGGAAGAATTGAGAACAGTTAAAGAAGCAATAAAGGCAAGTTATAGGGTGACAGAGAGTAGAAGATAAGAGTCGAGACATAATTAGGAAGCAGATCCAAACAGGCTTGGTGGTGTGGGGACTGGCAGAGAGGAACAGTGAGTCTGTCTCCATCTGAGGCTTGTGGTCTAGTCAGACATCTGTAATTGGATAGATTCTGGTCCGGGAAAGACAGGAGAAGTTCAGGTGTAGAACGCTGGCAATTGGGCCGAGTTGTAAACATTGTGAACTTAAAAGCACCCCAGCCATCTTGGTAGAGAAGGCATAGTTATGCCTAAAGCCACATTTATTTGGCAGCCTCCAGCATGAGCATTGACAGAGCTGGTGAAGATGATGAGCCACAGTAGAACATCCCACATGGATGGAAGAGTCCAAAGGATGTGAGAGACACAGGCACACCAGACACCTGGCAAGACTCCCAATTGACTCTGTTTCCCCGGATAGCACAATACATAATGGAATTGGGGTGTGTGTTGCTTGCCGTTATGAAATAATTCTATGCAAAAACAAAAGGCTATTGTGAATTCAGTGTGGAAGAAGGAAAGCATGTCAAATTTTGAAAAAAAGGGGAAGAGATGCTAGTTTGGAATATTCAGGAAGCTGTTATGGTTGTCATCTGCCTGGTGCTGGGGATCCAACAGCAAGGAGCATGTCCTCTCCCTTAGGGCTGCCTTTCTAGAAGGTGAGAAAGACAACTTTTAAAAACCTAAGGAATGCCCTTTACTTTAGGTACTCATTTTTTTTTAAATTAAAAGACTTAATCCAAACTAACCAAAAAAAAAATCTGTCCCTCTGTCCCTGACTGCAGTGATGTTGATGGGAAGAACACAGACCACCCAAGGGCTGCATCTCACATAAGCAGTGAGCTGTGCTTATTAGAGCTTATGCACTGCATTCAATTACTCTTACTTTCCACAGTGCTGGAGATGGAAGCAGGGCCATACATACATGCGAGGCAAACTCTATTGTAGCCCTAGTCCCAGCCATATCTTTTTCTTTTCCCATTTCTCTCTCTCTCACACACACACCCCTGGTGTGTCTTATGTGTGAGTGTGTGCACACACGCAAGTGCTGCACACATTTATACATGTGGAGGTCCAAAGTCAGTGTTGGAAATTCCTCTGCCTCGTTCATTGAAACAGGGTCTCAGTCAACCCCACAGTCCACTGATAAGGCTAGTCTTGCTTACCAGCTTGCTCTGGGAATGCCCTGTCTTTGCCTTAGGAGGCTGCAAGTATAAGTTGAATGCCATTCCCACTCTGCTTTTTGCTGTTGTTGTTTTCCTCTTTGTTGTTTGTTTTGTGTTTTGTTTGTTGAGATAAGCTCTCTGTACAAATCCCCGGCTGTCCCAGTACTCATTATATAGACCAGGATGGCCTCAAAGTCACAGAGATCCACCTGCCTCAGCCTCCCAAGTGCTGTGTGTACCACCAACCTGGCCTCCCACCCAGCATTTATATAGGTTTGAGGGGTTCAGACTCTGGTCCTCTCACCCAACATTTGTATAGGTTTGAGGGGTTCAGACTCTGGTCCTCCCACCCAGCATTTGTATAGGTTTAAGGGATTCAGACTCTGGTCCTTATGCTTATTGGGCAAGCGCTTTAACCACTGGTTCATCTCCTCAGCCCAGTGAAGTTTTAGTTAAGGCAAAGTATACATAGAATTTATCTTAATTTTCTCTGTATATTTTAAACTTTATGCAAGTGTTATTTTCTTTATCTATGAGGATTTTGGGCATTTTTCTTTTTTTGAGAAGTTTTAGGTTCATAGCAAAATTGAGACAAGTGCAGACTTCTTGTTTTCCTGTCCCTTGCTTACCCCATCCCCAGCATCCCACGCCAGAGTGGTAGAATATTCTGAGTTTAGATTAACAGAGAGCAATACAAGTTCCCATAGTGTGGCTGACAGCATCTCTCCACAGCCCTGGGAACCCTATGTGTTCCTCCTGTTCATTCTTGTCTTCTACCTGGTAACCACCAATCTTTTATCATCTACACAGCTCTCTTCTTCCCAGAATGTCATAGTCAATGTCTTAGAGTATTTTGTACATTCAGTTGGCTCCTTTTGTTAAAATTCAGAGTTGGGGGTCACCTGTGTCTTTTGGGGGACTCCATGGATCATTGGTTTTTGACAGTAGATCTTACTGTGTGAATTCATTTATCCAATCACCTACTAACAGACAACTTGACTGCTTCTAACTTGTGACAATTATGGGCCAAGAAGCTATAAATATCCATGTGTGATATAAAGTAAGGACATAAAATTTCAATTTAGCCACTCCTTTTGTTTGTTCAGTTTAGTTTAGATGACGTTTTGAGACAGGTCTCACTGTGTGGACTAGACTGGCCTCAATCTCATGCTTTTCCTGCCTTAGACCCTGAAGTGCTGGGGTTACAGGTATGGACCGCAGCACCTGGCTTCATTTTCAACTATTATTAAATATAAGTTCCATAGTGGTAAGTTCATTGCTATACAGCCAATTCACAAAACTCTTTTCGTCTTGCAACACTAATATTCTATATCCATTAAACAGTGATTTCAAATCATTTTTTTCAGAAGTCAACATAGGTATGTATGAGGCTGCCTCATAGGTAGTCTGTCTTTTTGTCTGTAGCTCCGTCCTTTTGTCTGCAGCTTTGCCTTTCAGCAAAAGTCCTCCAGACACATTTGTTCAGAATGCCCCCCTCTTTAAAAGGCTTCCCCTACTTCCCCTGGTTCCTCTCTTCTGTTCATAGATGTACACTTGAATTGCCTCTACACCTTTTGGCTGCTATGAATAACGGTTGAATAAAATTTATTTTTCTATAATTTAAAGGTGGGAATGAGGAAGCAGGGTATTTTAAAGAATGCAAAGCTTTGTAAAGATTGCTTTCAAAAGTCTTCTTTTGAGGAGATGACCTTAGCAAATGAACTGAGGAAGCCACTCTTGCATGGGAGAGGGAGAGTCATCTGGCTGAGAGGACCAGGGGTGTAAAGTCCTAAGGCAGATGCAAGCTGTGCGTAGAGACAACAAAACGCTAGCTGGGGCAGATGAACTCTTGGGTTTCATAACTATATGGGATGGTGGACTCAGAGTTCTGTACACTGCTCACAGAGGAGAAGCCTGGCCTCTCGTAGCACAAGGGAGCTAGTTCAGAAACTTATGCCAGTTTGAAATGTATCCCCAGAAAAGCAAACTTCTTTCCTCAAAAGAAGGTGACTTCAATGCAAATTAGTTTGGTTCCCATTTTTCATGGTACATTGTGTCAGATCATAACTATATACTAGTGTCTGAAATAAATAATTCATACTTTGGACCAAAACTTATTGTGGAAATTTGAAGTAATGTTCAGATATTAGGTACAAATCTAGTGATGAGCTGTGGCCTAATGTGAATCTATGCTCATGTTTATTTATTAAAAACAAGAAGTCAGTGTCTACTCTTCAAGTCTTACTTTCGTTATCAAGCAGAATATTGGGGGGGTGATAGTGGGGATCTTTAAGTTTAAATCTTTAAGTTCACAAATGCAGAACCTTTGGTCCAGCCTAGTGACATGTCCATGTCTCCAGAGACAGTCCCAAGACTAGAAATTACAACACATGGTCAATCAGGAGTCCCCCTTCCCAGTGGAGCACAGCTGCCTCTTGGGAATGGGGTGCTTCTTTTATTAAGTTTATTATTGTTGGTTGTGTGTGCGACGTGTATATGTAGGGCCTGGGAAATGACCGCAGCCTTGTGCGGTCAGTGTGTCTGTTTCAGTTCTAATACTCAGGCTATCAGGCTTTCCAAAGTGTACTAGTTACTTTTAGATGCTGAAATAAACACCATGACCCAGATAGACTTGGGAAGAAAGGGTTTCTTTAGGCATATGGGGGATATATCATCATAGGGAGGCGTGGCAGCACGAGCAGGAAACAGAGAGGCCACATTCCAACCCCAAACGTTGAAAGCAGAAAAAGTGAACTAGAATGGATTGAGTTTATAAACTCTCAAAGCCCATCCCTAGTGATGTACTTCCTCCAGCAAAGCTGTGCCTTGCCTCTGCTTCCCCAAACAGTACCACCAACTGGGAGCCAAATAAGTATTCACATCCCTGAGCCTGTGAGAGACGCTTCTCATTCAAGCCACCCCATGCAACAGGCCCTCTGGCCACTGAGCCACCTCACCAACACTGGTGTAATTTTTTTTCTGTAAAACAGACAGGGAAAACGTGCTTGCAAGTGACATTCTCCATGTGTCAATGCTTCTTGAGCTCTGTGTCCTAGCATGTCACACACAATGTAAAACACCATGTGTGTTTGTGGCCACTGAGACTCAAATCTAAAGGGACAGGGGAATGAAAGTGGTTACCTAAAAATTAAGATTTATTTCTGTATTTTGTGCATATGGGTTCTTTGCCTACACAACAAAAAAGAGCCATCAGATCCCAAGATACAGTTGTGAGGGGCCATGTGGTTGCTGGGAATTGAACACAGGACCCCTGGAAGAGCAACAGCCAATGCTCTCAACTTCTGAACCATCTCTTTAGTCCCTTGGGATCTTTTTTATTGAGAATGGAATTAAGCCTCAAGTACTCCTTGAGCAATTTTGGAAAATGAACCATCAGAAATTCTTTTTTTTCCATGAAAAGTAAGCCATAGGAAAAATGGTCAGGTTTACTGATGCTGAGAAAGACCGTAGCTACCTGCTGGAAGCAAACACAATCTC
Organism: Ellobius talpinus; assembly: GCA_001685095.1. Classification (NCBI taxonomy): domain Eukaryota; kingdom Metazoa; phylum Chordata; class Mammalia; order Rodentia; family Cricetidae; genus Ellobius; species Ellobius talpinus. The sequence goes on along the minus strand of LOJH01000384.1, from coordinate 26,763 downwards.
CACATGTCATCTGGACAGGAAAGCAATGCTCACTTAGGAAGGACTGTTTAACTGTGGAATTGACCTTTGAAAACAGGGGAGTTCATGTTTTGCACATGAGCAAGCTGGCTCTGAGGAGTTGAGTGCTTGTTAATGGGGCCGGTTATGAAGATGACGTTACACCACCATTGTCATTGGTTTTTGTTGAACTCAAATTGGACCATGGGATCAAATGGTCTTAAAAAAAACTTCCTTGGTCCTTGAGACATTTTTTTTTCTGAAACCTGCATGTGAAAAAGTCAAGGACGCAGGAACTTCTTGACACCCTCACAGCCCAAATGGAAAGGTTGGGGTAGGCCTTGTTTAGAGATGTCCCGTGTCTCTGAAGGCACCCACAATGCCAGATTGTCTCAGTCACACTGTGGTTCCATTCACAATGGTCTGTGGCATTTAAGATGGTAAATTCTCTGAGTCATCAGGAGCCATAGCTCCTGTATGGATGCTAACAGTCCGCGAGGAGCATTCTTCAACACTTTCAAAACTCAACTGTCTGCTGAGCCAAGATGTCCCTGTCTGCAGATTAGAAACTCGCAAGACTCAGGTCCTGGCCCCGCTGAAGGGAAGTCCTGTGGTATGGACTCAAGGGCTAATGGGGTGAGCCATACCTGCTCATAAACGGGGGATCTGCTTTCCTGACTGGATCACTAAGCCTTGAGCATTTTCTTTTGAAAAATGAAAATATTGGCTGGTTAGATGGCTTAGCAGGTAAAGACACTTGCCCGGTGATAGGAATTCGATCCACAGAACCCATATAAAAGTGGAAGAAAAGAACCAACTCCACAAAGTTGTCCTCTGACCTCTGAGCATGGAGTTTTGGCCCATGGCCCTCTCCACATCATGTATATACACATACACATGTCAGTGGGAATATGGATATCTTCTCCATGAGATTTTGATTGATTGATTGATTGATTGGATTTTTCAAGTCAGGGTTTCTCTGTAGCTTTGGAGCCTGTCCCAGAACTAGGTCCTGTAGACCAGGCTGGCCTCAAACTCACAGAGATCCTCTTGCCTCTCTCTCCTGAGTGCTGGGATTAAAAGCGTGCGCCACCACCGCCCGGCTTTTTTTTCCCCCACTAATTGCTTCTTCAGTGAGAGATTTATTTTTTAAGGAAATAACTAGGCACATTGATTAGTGCCTGATAAGTGTTAACCTGTCTGTTATTCCCTGGGTCTTCCTGACATCTTGGGAACCCCACTGAATATCTCCAAGTCTGGCTTTCATCGTGCGTATCTCATCTACTCATAAATAATTCTTGGTAAGTGGTCGCTCAGCAGAGCCCACACAGCCTTTCCAAACCCAGATCCACATCCCCTGTCAAGGCTCAGCTCTAGACCATCAGCCCAGCCTCTCTGCTGGATCTAGTCTGCCTTTGTATTTCTGGCCGTCACCCGAACCCTTCTTTCCCTGAGTAAATTTTATTAATACAAGAATCAGCTTTCTCTCCAACTTCCAAAACTTATAAATTTATACAAATTATTCAAATATATCCCCTTAAAATACTTTTAAAACTCCCCCACAGAAAGTTCTTTTCTCCGTATCAAAGGAAAAGGCCTTCTGCGGGCAAACCACATGACAGTGCCTATATATTTAGATCCCGTCATTCCCTCCAAAAGCTTCAAGGAAAAACAGTCCGTCTTTCCCTCAGTTCTGTTTTATAAAAGACTGTGTCTCAGGAAAAGACCCATCTCTGAAAGTGTGTGGAACAGCAAGGTTACTGGCTCTCCACAGTGACCAGGGAGGCCAAGGTTCATCTTCAGAGAGAGCCAAATCCTGCAGATGACAGAGAAGTCAGCGCAGTAATATATTCAAGAAGGCCTAAGGGTTTACTTCTCAATAAGGATGGGAAAGAAAACCTGAGCACCCCACTGTGGGCTTATCGTAATGTGCTTCATAGGAAAAGTTGGTAATTAGTCCCTGAGTGCATAAAGTAGAACAGAGAAGCAATGGATACTTGAGGGAATCTCCCAATGCTCCGGCCAGTCATCACACGTTAAAGGCTGTAAGAAGAGGTTGGGGTGCCTCCGCCCATCTCCAACACAATCTGTAGTCAACGACTAGTGGGTTTTAGATTGTCTGAGAATGAAGGTTAGGGAAATTCCAAGGAGTGCAGAGTGCCAAATGCAAGCTGTCTGAGATCAGGTGTGAAATGCCCCAGAGCTGATGGGAGTTCTGGCCGGCGTCACTCTTCCTCCAGCTGGGGCTGCTGGAATCCAGATGTGTCACAACTGGATACTGAGGGAACTGAATTGCCCGTCTCAGCACTTGCCGATTTAAATTGATTGCACTTTTAAATGTTCATGAAAGGAGATGAACTTATGTTTAAACAAAACTAATTCAGTGGTTATTGTAGGGGTGCACTAAAAGTTTTTGAACCCTTCTTAAAGAGGAAATGAACACAAACCATATCAGAAAATTCCAGGTTTCCTGAGAGGAGGTGTTTTCACCGATATTTTGGTATTTACCATCTCTTGTGTTTAGGTCCTTGTGAGCTCTTCTCTATGGACCATTTAGATTGGGTGGAAAAACCAAGGTTTATCTGTCAGTTCCAGAGATTAAACAGGACCCCAGGGAGGAGCTGCAATTCCCATGGGACTGCAGGCATGGATTCAACCAGGGAATTGAAACTCTCATTGGGAAAGCACGTAGAGCAAGTCTTGCTATGTGGACTGCAAGCTTAAACCACAGTGTGATTTGACTCGTGAATAGTATGACCTTTAAAATACCTTATTGCAGTTTTTTTTAAAGAACAATCTATTGTATATATAGAATTTTTCCAAAAAAAAATAGTTTCTAGTTGAAAAGGAAAGCAAACTGGCTCGCATGATCATGGAAAAGGTCATTTCACAACTCCAGTTACTCATCGTGAAAATGCACCGGCAATGTCAAGGAACAGTTATTAGTGTATTTTCTGAGGCTCCTTTGACCGGTGCCTGATCCTCTCCCCAGCAGCTTGTAGTCTCTGGAGAGAGATGGATAGTTTATTAGTCGGAGGCAGCTTAGAGGCAGACAAGAGCAGAATGATCCAGCAACTGCTTGTCAGCAACCGGGAGCCAGTTCATCAACATTGCCTCCGTTTTCCCTTTCTCTCCCTCTCGGGTTCTGGCTATGTGCTCCAAGCTGGGATGGAATTCAGGCCTCCTGCTACTGCTGCTTCTGTGCTGAGATTACACGTGTGTGCCACCATGCCTGGCTTTCCTTTTTTTTTTTTAAACAAAAAAATCGGGCTGGAGAGATGGCTCAGTGGTTAAGAGCTCTGGCTGCTCTTCCAAAGGT
>LOJH01000384.1:1201-23368 GCA_001685095.1 Ellobius talpinus | reverse complement strand
CCCTCTTCTGGCCTGCAGGCATACACAGAGACAGAATATTGTATACATAATAAAGAAAGAAATATTTAAAAAAAATCTTACAGTTTAAGTATAAGGATTTTTGCCCCTGCATAGACAGAAGTCTTTGGGACAATTAATAACATACATTTTCTTATATTTAATGCTAAATTCATTGAAGTAGCTTACAGAGTCATGTGAGATCATCCCTGATAATTGGGGGGAGAGGGTGTATTTGGTAAAAATACGTGAAACCTATGTACTTTCCTGCTATATGGAAAGCTGGAAATGTTTTGAACTTTTGTACCAGTTTGGACCAGTATTCTCAGAAGTTAGCAATAAATGATAATCTGAAATTTTTCAGTGCTCAGTTTAAAATAGTGGTATACAAATAATCGGCTTCATACTTGTTTCAAAGACAACTTTCCCAAAAAAAACTCCTCTCATCTTCTATTTTATATTCATAGTGCTCAAACTCCTCCATCCTCCTGCTGGTCCCTGATGGCTCTAGCCTTTCTGCCTCATGCGCATCTTTCACCGTCATGTGAATTGATGCATAGTCACCTTTAAATCTCCTAATGTAGCTTCATGTGGAGTTCTCTTTCCTACTGAAGTAGAACATGTTGAAGGGATTTCTGATCGTTTATACTTGGTAATTTTGAACCACACATAACTCTAGATCATAGCCATACTTCTAAATATTTCTAAGTAATTTGAAGCCAGTTTAAAAATATTTCACTTTAAGTTGGAAGTATTTGGTTGGCTGTAAACTGCCATATGTGCCAAGTGCCAGGTGCCACAAATGGTACAAAGCTTCAGTGTGGCATGTGCCTGGTTGTCCCACTCAGGCAAGTATTTTTATACCCCCCATCTCTCACACTTTGAGATAGGATTTGGTCAACGAGCTCCATGTTATGTATCTACTTCTTGTCAATTCCTTGCTGATCTGAATGTAGCCCAGAGACTTGGTGATAGAGAAGCTGCTAGTTGGTACACAGTCACTGTTTAAATATAAACACACACATCCTCCCGAACACAGTGCAGTGGCACATGTAAGGTGACCTTATTGCAGACTCATCAAGAGATGGATAAGAGGAACACAGGCATAGCACAGGCTAATTTAACGCTGTCTAACATATTGGTTATGAGTTACTATGGTAACAATGACCTTTCATATAGCACATTTAACCTTTTACTCATTTTGTTCATACATAGTATATGGTTTACTTCAGAATCTTGTTTATTTTTCTCCAATTAGAGAAAAAAAGGGCGAGGATGGCTGTGTCTGTTTATATACGTTCCTCCCAGAGAGTAAACACATGCACATCTGTATATTTTTTTCCAGCAGCTTCTATACACACTTCGTAAAAAAAAGTTATCCAGGGAATATAAATAAACTCTAGAAGTGAAATGCCGACATTCCATCTTTCCTGCGCCCATCATCTGTGCGCATTTGTATGTGATACTGTGTCTTTCTTATACAGTATGTGGAAGGACCTCCAGGGCAGATGTTTTAAAAATGGATGATCACCCAGAGTTGGGCAGGATGAATTGCCTGTGTCCAGCTTCTTCATACCCGTGACCCGGGACCAGGAGAAAAAATAAAATAAAAAGAGTCAGCCTTATGAAACTGCATTCAGGTTAAAGGGCACCAGGCATCCTGGCTTGTATTCTGCCTACAGGACAAGGTTTTCATTTGATAAAGATCATTAGTCACTGAGATATATATTTGAGAGAGTTCCCAGTAGCGAATCTTCAGTTGGCAGTCACTGGAGTGTACCAGATGGTTCATTAGCATAGGCTAGACAAGTCAAAGGCTTTCAGAATCATTTAGAAAATGTCAAACAGAAACAAGAACCCTGTCACTTTTTATTAGAATTAACTACATCACACCCTGGACACAGATTTCACCTTGGGTCAGAAAAATTAATACAGAATTATATGAATTGTGTAATATACTGGTTTAAGATAGGTCTTTCCCTAGGGACTCATTTGCTTGCAATATATTATGATCCCTCTACTTTAAGAATCCTCGAGTCTTTTGTAAGATACGAGAAGAGTTGACCTTGTTCAAAATCCATTGGTGTCTAATTGATTTGAGGTATATGCAGAATTTCAACCAGACCAGCTTGCAAAGTTCTCTTGTGATCCTTTTTCCCAGAAAGTGTGCTGAGCCAGGGCTTCCTGACTGCTCAGCAGTGTAGAAAGCACACTTTACAGCAAGAGAACCAGGCAACCATGAACCGAACATTGCTTTAGCAAATGAGAATCTTAAAAAAAAAAAGTCCTTGAAATCTTGTCTGTTTTTTTTAAATGCAGACGTCAAGAATCTCGAGAACTTCCAGCTGGTGGAAAGTGTCCAGGAACAGGTGAATGCTGCCCTGCTGGACTACACGATTTGCAACTACCCACAGCAGACAGAGAAATTCGGACAGCTACTTCTTCGGCTGCCGGAAATCCGGGCAATCAGCATGCAGGCTGAAGAGTACCTGTACTACAAGCACCTGAACGGGGATGTCCCCTACAATAACCTGCTCATTGAGATGCTGCATGCAAAAAGAGCCTAAGTCACCACCCCTAGAAGCTTGCTCTTGGAACACAGAGACTGGAGGGAGAAGAGGAGGAGGAGGAAGAAGAAAGCATAATGCTCTGAACTGCTCCAAGCAATGCAAATTACAAACTTGGTTTAAAGACACTGATATTTAAAAAGCTTAATAATCAAATACTTAATAACAAAGAAATGATCTATCAGGGTATTTGTACTGCAAACTGTGAATCAAAGGCTTCCCATCCCCAGAGGATTCATAAGAAAGACATTGTCATGGGGTGGATTGAACTCACAGAGTCCAATACCACATCACAATAGAAACGGACAGAACATTCCTTGTATATTTAAACTGATCAGTTATTAAGAAATTCAGCAGTTGATCGGTGTTATTAATTGGACGTGTCCAGAATTCCTCCATAGTGAAGCCACACAACTGTCAAAGAATACACGGGCTGTGCCTTGGCAGCCCCCCCTCCTCCCAGAAGGCCCCACACCTTCTGACCTGTGAGCTCTGAAGCTATCCTAAGGACTTCGTTCAGCCACACCCAGTAGTAGCTCCACTAATTCATGAGTTCTGAATGTCTGTCTGAGACCTGCCAGCAGCTAATAAGAGCAATGTATAAATATGTCAGCTTGCCATTTTAAATGTTCTGAAGTTGTTTTGTCGTGTGTTCGTAATTTAACTAAAGCAGGCAGTATCCCTCTTCTATATAAACATTAGTTTAATATTAAAGGAAATCAAACAAATTTAAGCAAATACTCCCAACAAGCAAGCTACATCTTATTTCTGCTATTTTTGCTGAAATACAGCTTTGGCTTGGTTGGGTTTCATAAGAGTTTGGCCAAGAGGCTTGTTAGTACACATCCGTCTGTGTAGTCATCAGGGTTTGCAGTTCACTTAAAAAAATAAAACACTAAACATCCTTTGCTGAGATGTCAAATAGTCACAGTCTAAGGAACCGAAAAGTCAAGCACATTAAGCAATTCTAAATGAAAGTAGATTGAGCTGCGGAGGTTGGTTGGTAAAGCACCCCCTAAACTTGGGGTACAAAAGCAGCGATTCTCACGGCCTAGAAAGACAGTGAAGTCATTCACATCCCTGCGAAGGGCAATGGAAGAGCACGGTACCGGCCTAAGTCATAGACCAAAGTCTGCTGTAGAACAAAAATGCTGGAGGGCAGAGGTGGCAAACTCTCCAAGTAATGCTGTCAGTATTAACATGCGATGGCCACAGGTATGGAAGCCTTGCCTTACTTCCTGGTCCCAAGGGGAGCTGTGCAGACGGGGGATGAACATTTGCTGAAAATAAAGTATCACTATTTTAAAGTCAAACGAAACACAGTGTTTACATTCTTTAGGTCCTGGGGGGAGTTGGGGTGACTCTGCTACTACGAGAAAGCAAAAGCAGTCATTTCTTTAGTGTTATTTCTCTGGTTAGCAATTATTTTTCACAGGACTTAATTACTGTATGTCGTGAGACACTAAAATCAAAAATGGGACTCTCATTTCGTCTCTAATTTGTCGAGATCAGCAGCACAATCACTTGTAGAAACTGTAAAAAAAAAAGTATCTCCCTGTTCTTAATTTTTTTTCACAAATGTTTCTGGCTTTGGAACAGTTTATTTATATTGTATATCATAGTTTCAACTGTAGAAAATTATGCTAATTTATTGTTCCTTGGGTTCCCCTTTGTATAAGATAGAGCCAAGACTGAAGAAACCAAATATGTGTTTACTATAGCATGTCTTCAAGTTAGTGGAACATAGTTCAGTGGTATAGAAGGGTCTTAATGATTAAAACCATCCACTTGATTACATATCTGGAAATTCCCATAATCTTTCCGTAGTTTATTAATAGCCATTGTAAATCTCATGACTTGTAGCTTTTTCTTGTTTTGAAGTCATTTTATCAAGACAGAGTCTTACCTGGTTTTCCTTTCCAAACATTGTAAGTTGTATACCAAAGATATTAGTTATTACTTCAGTGTGTACAAAGATTATTATTTTATTACACTTATTAATCACCTCTAATATCCATGAGGGATGCACATTAGCTGTGCTGGGCATTGACTCTCAGTGTTATCTTCATGGTTCAAAGAAGGATGGAATCATTAATCAGAGCTCAGATCCAAAGCATTAAATCCAATAGAAGCATGGCTGTGCCTCCCAACTAAAAACCAAGTTGGATAAAGGCACACGGGGAAGGAATGGTTATGTCAGTGGTTGAGGAGAGAGCTCTAGCCCATCTCTATGTGGGCAGAGGCTAGAAGGATGGTTATTTTGGAGGGTCTGTAACGTTGAAAAAAAAATCCATGTGTCCTTATTTTAAATGCATTGTACTCCCCACTGAACATTAAGCCTAAAGTTGTCAAACACTGCTCTAGTAGCTTTTACCCTGAGAGTGGTTAAAAGGCCACAACGGCCACGGCCATGCTGAGGGCAGAAGCAGTTAAGCAGGTGATGCTGCCCAGCATCGGCGGCCCTTTCAGAGCTGGCCAGTGGTCTGATGTCAGTTGGTAGCCAGTTTGTAAGGTAGCCAACTGCCTTATCAAGTTAGTCTTACTGAAGACAGACTAACCTGGGAAGGTTTTCAGCTGAGCTGGGTTTCCCATCGTTGGTCTCGGCAGACAGTCTGTAATGTCTGAATCTTTGGATTAGGGCTCTCCCGCAGCTGCCTTGGACTTGAGTTCATGCCGTGTTCAGAGTGTGAAGTCGGTTTCTCATTGCCGTTTGCTTTCTGTATCAGTGAAATACATATTGTCATGTCAGTTCTTGCCAGGAATTTCTCAATATGGATTTTGTTTTTAGTATTTCAATAAATATTGATATGCCCAACTGATAACTTTTAAAAATCCTTTATGTGGTCCTTGTGTTGGATATGAAAGCATCTAATGGTTAACGTGTCCAAGAATGGAATCCAAAGACTTTCACAAGAATACTTTGTGTGTAAGGCTTCTGATGTCTGCAAATGACACAGAACATTCAATCCGTGCATCACAGTTCCAGCATGAAAGGAGACTTGTCACAAAATTCTCAATCTGACCTTGTCTATCAAACAATGTCCTAATAACTTTCCTAAGTGCCTTTACAATTCAGATCCTCAGAACAGCTTCATTTTAAAGCCCTTTCAACAAACCAATACATTGGCCAGAGGAGGACTAGAGCAAGATGCTGTTTCATTTTGCAGTTAGCAGTGCTGGAATCCATGGCTTCATTAAGGAAGTCAGGACTTCGGCACAATACTCCTGTCAGTAGGAGCAGGCTGAATGGAGGTGATCAGACTCAAGGAGCACTTGGACAGCTTTTGCCAATGTCTCTCTTAGCAAAGATACTAGGCATCAAAAGGCAAAAGTAATAGAGAAAATCGGGCATCCTTATGCATCAACTCAGAACCGGGGCTAGAGGCATAGCTCTATGCTAAAGTACTTGTACAAATATGAGGGCCAAAGTTCAAGGCCCAGGACCCAGTAAAAGGTAGATGAGGCACCCAATCTGTAACCCCAGCTAGCGGGGTGGAGATAGGAGTCACAAGACAGGATAGCTAGCAAAAATGGAAAGTGAAAGAAGACACCCAAGGCAACCTCAGGCCTTCATATGCAAACACAGGCATGCACATCACATATACGTGTAAACAGACCATTACCCTCAGCTAAGAACTCTAAGAGCTTTTATTCCCTCAGTTTAAAAATAAAATGTCTAAAAATGTTAAAAGAAACAGGCCTTCTTTAGTACTACCCAGCTTTTGGAGACTCAGCCAACCGAAACGACTACAAAAATTCATTTTGGAAATAAAGTATGTACTATAAAGTTCTACAAGAGTCACGAACCACTTCATTATAAACCATCAAAGACCAGCCTCCCATTTCCACGGTTCCCTTTGCATCTTCCACCCGCTGAGGCCGGAAGGATGCCTTGGTCCTGCACCAAGGCATTCTGACATTATAGGATGCGCAGAAAGTTACCAGTCAGATGCATCCACATGTGTGTATACACATCATGGAACTGAGATTTTTAAGTAACTAAACTGGTCTACAAATCCCATCTCCTTTGTCAACTCCCCCCCCCACCAGGGCAGGGGGAACTAAATGATTCTTGGCATGTCACAAAAAAATGCAAACATAGATTCATGTTTAATTGAACTGACTTACACCGTTTTTACATGTGTAGCCGGGTTATAACCCAGATCAGCTGAGGTGAGAACATCGGGTGTTTTAAATGTTTTTTTTTTCAAAGCAGGATAGTTTCTCCAGAGTGTATTGGCAGCTGGCAGAGGTCATTCTGACAGAGCCAAGGGGGCCCGACTTCCATCCTTAGAATAACACACCCCAAGTTGCTAAGTCCACTGCAGCACAGTGTACCCGAAGGGGTGGAAAATCCTCATGCTGATGAGCATTTGGTTGTTCTGTTGGATATTCAAAACAACTTTGAGGGGGTTTGTACCTTAACTAAGTTTGACATTCAGTTTGAAGCCATTTCTGATGTATATTTTTATGAGAACCATGTGGAGACTTTGTTCCCCAGAACCCAGGTCAGAAAGCGCCAACACTTACTGATCTTGACATTTCCCTGGGATAATACAGAGCAATTTTCCTCACCGCTGAACAGGAAGTGTATAGTTTAGTCACTCAGAATAAATATTCTTGGAGAGGTCTAACTGTTCCATGTAAGCATTTGTTTTATGTTAAGTTAGGAATTAATAACGTGGTGAGTGGTGTCGGGCTATGCTTGTGGTTTTGTTTGAAGAAGTGTCTTCCATGTTAGTTGCTAAGAAAGGGAAGGTGCCAGAGGTGGTGTTAGAATTAGAACTAATTGCTGGGTTTGAAGCTTAACTATCAAGAACCCAGTAGGATGCAGAGAACTGGGCTCTACCTGTCCCGATCCTCAGATCTGAGGCTGCATCAGGAGCTTTGGCCACGCCCAGCTTGAGCTCCCAGCTACATACAGCAAGTCATGTTTCAGGTTCTCACTCACTAAGACCCTATTAGTTGAAAATAACCAAGGCTGCATCGCTAAACAAGGTATAGACACCTAGTTGTCTTAGCACATCAACTTGAGAGACAATCACTCGAGGGTAAGCCAGTGCCATTCCCCCCCATCCTCTTTGGTCTGGGACATCCCTCTGAGGTTTAAGACCAGCTCAATTAGCTATGGCCAGGCTACAACTTCTCTGCACTTCTGCATCAGGGGCTGAAGCCCTGCCAGGTTTCTCCCCCACAGTCCCCTGTGCTCCTTCAGTGCCCTTCTTCCCACAAGGCCTCAATATCTAAAACCCACCCACCCATTCCTTTCCCTGCTTCCCTCAGATCAGTCCACATCTGGCCTCCCTGACACCAGATCAGACCCTTGGCATTTCTGGCCTGAAATTATTCAGCAGATTCCCAGCTAGATACGTGCTGTTTGTCCATCCAGTCCCAACCTCACCCCATACAGCAGCCAGCCCAATAGGTTCATCCCAATACAACCTTCCCTTACCACTCTCTGCCTCTGAGTCTAGCCTTTCCATCCCCACCCAGCCCCAGCCACAGAGAAAGAACCATGCTGCCCTGTGCTTGTGCTTGAATAGGCAGCCCTTTTCTGCTTCTGTTCCTGGTATGCTATTCACCACGGCTGGTGAAATCCAACCAGACACAGACCCCTGCCCCCATCCGGTGCAACTTACCTGAGGCACACACCTCTGTGAAACAGGTCCTAGTCTCACGTTTGTTTCCCTTATCTGACCCCTGCCCTCACCAAAAAAGTAAAATGTAAGCAGGACCATCAGGGCAAGCGCAGTGACTTGCTATTGCCTCTGGCTCAGTGCAGACATTGATAGATCCATCCCATAATTTCCACACACAAAAAATGAAAGCTCCCTGACCTACAGACCACATTAATCCTTGGGCTAGTTTTCTAAAACTTAAAATACCAGCAATAACTAACAAGAAAAGGCTGGGTGGTGGTGCACGTCTTTAATCCCAGTACTCAGGAGGCAGAGGTAGGTGAATCACTGAGTTCGAGGTCAGCCTGGTTTATAAGAGCTGGTTCCAGGACAGGCACCAAAGCTGAAAAAAAAATAGGGTGGCTTTTCACTAGGGGAGTGTGGGGGGGTAGTGGGTGGCTCAGACTTTTATAGATTCCGGCCTGTGATGAATGAGCCCATTGTTCCATTGTTTCTCACCTGTAGAGAGATGGTACCCCATGGCAGAAGCACTTGATGAGGCAACTGCTCATCAAGGCCAAGAAGCAAAACCGAGATAGGAAGAAGCCGGGGCTCACAGTTCTCTTCTGTTACCTGGGAAGCTCCCACAAGGTCCCACTTCCTAAAATTCCCATTACCCCGAGGATCAAGATTTTAGCTCATAGATCTTTAGGAGACACTCAAGAGCCCAACTTCAGCAGTCTTCATTGGCTTCACATAGGACCATGTGCATCTCAGGGTAGAACAGTACTGGTGCCCATCCAAGATGCTCAAGTGTCCCAAACCTAGTATCACAAAGGCAATTCACTCCTGTTGTTAACTGATGTTAACCTAATGGCATGACTTTTCCTGGGAAGATATGGTTAAAACAGACCAAAGAAACAATTCTGCCTTAGTGGCAGACAAGTGGGCTCACTGGGGTTACAGGAGCATGGGCGGCTCATAGGTAGTGACACCACTTGTAAGTCCATCTTACTTTGTGAGATGATCCACTCTGAAAATTGCACCCTGTCTACCAAGCTGCATTGGGAAGGAAGGTTTGTCATTTTCTGAACTTATGTCCTGTAAGTATCAAACTGCCTCCTTCCTCCCTCTCTCCAAGAGAGAATTAGTTCTTATTAGGTTTTTTTGTTTGTTTGTTTGTTCTTTGTTTTTGTTTTGTTTCTCTGTAGCTTTGGAGCCTGTCCTGGAACTAGCTCTCATAGACCAGGCTGGCCTTGAACTCAGAGATCCACCTGCCTCTGCCTCCCTAGTGCCAGGATTCAAGGCGTGAGCCACCACCACCTGGCTGAGAATTATTTCAATGTAGGAGACACAGCCATGTCCTAGTTCCATTTTTATTGCTGTGATAATGAAAACACGACTTATGGGAGAAACCATCATGCAGGGGAGTCAAGGACTTGAAGCTGCTGATCCCACTACATTACATCTACAGTCAAGAGCTGAGAAACAAATGCATGCACGCATGTCACTTAGCCAAATACTCTTACTTAGTCAAGGGCCAAAACCCAGGGAATATTGCTGCCCATTTTCAGAGCAGGCTTCCCCCGATCAATGAAGACAGTCGTGATAAACCTCCACAGGCATGCCCACAGGTCGACCTTGCTTAGCAATCCCTCACTGAAACTCTCTTCCCAGAGATTCTAGATTGTGTCAAACTGACAATTAAAACTAGCCATCACGGCTGGGCAGGGGTGGCAAGTGCCTCTAATCCCAGCACTCGGGGGTGGGGGGCAGAGGTAGGCAGATCTTTGTGAGTTTGAGGACAGCCTGTTTTACAAGAGCTAGTTCCAGGACAGCTGTTACACAGAGAAATCCTGTCGGGGNGGGGGGGGGGAGAAAATTCAAAAACACTAACCATCACATGCCTGCACACTAGTCCAAGGAACTAGGCAGTACAAATGGCATTCTGTTTACACAAAGGAGTCTGCCACCTGAAGAAGGAATTGTGAGGACTAGAGTTATCCTGTGTAGCCCCAGAGAAGAGAAACCTGTCTTGAAAGATCATATAACAATGCAAAGATGAAAACAAAAAAATGCTAATGATCAAAGTGGTCCTAGACTTAGGCTACCTGTACTGGAAGCTGAGATCTTCCAGAAACTGCTCTGCTCAAGGCCAGGCTGGGCAACAGTGTTGAGGATGTGACTCTGTGTAGAGTCAACACTTAACTCTCCAAATCCGACAGTGCCCAATAAGGCCAGACAAATAGCTTAGCCAAAACTTTCAGAAGAACCTTCTCCCCCCACCCACATTCCAGGGACAATCTGCTTGTGCCTTTCAAGTTTGCTAGAATGGTGTTACCCTGAGAGTTGAGAACTAGCTTATGAATTCGTGAAGCTCATTTCAATTCTTATGATGTAGGAGAGAAATCACAGCCTATGAGACATGTCAGACAGATTCAACCCCACATATAGGCAATGGTTAGCATGCTGGAAAAGACAATGTGTCTACTCTTTGAAAAGCTGTACTTAGGCTTTCAAAACCCTTCTCCATAGAGTTAGAGATGGTGCCCAGTGATGGAGGACTTGCCTGGTACACATGATGCCCTGGGTTGGATCCCCAGCACTGTAAGCAAAACCCACTTTCTCAATTTCTGCTGTGTAGTGAGAGATTGTTGGGGGCTGCAGACCCCTGGCCCCTTGACTTTCTTTGTCTGCCTTAGACCCTTTGCCTGCTGGAGTGGACTGAGCAAAACTGCTTGTTTACCTGTGCCTGCAGCTGCTCTGAGCATGAGACCCGGATGGCAGGGGAGTGGGTTCTGGTGAGGCCTGCAGCTGAAAGATTCCCGAGAGCTAGGGTGTGGCTATCATTTAAGGATCCCTACCTATATAAGCTTCTCTGGAGCATAATAAACTTGGCATTTTTTTTAAAAAAAGTTTATTTTTTTTCTTTTTTATTGATATTTATTGAGCTCTACATTTTTCTCTGCTCCCCNGCTCCCAATTTACTCAGGAGATCTTGTCTTTTTCTACTTTGTACTTCCCATGTATATTAGATCTATGTAAGTCTCTCAGTGTCCAACTTGGCATTCTTGTATCAAGGATGACCCATGTCCCCGTGTCCTCTGTCTGTATGCATGTGTTTTTAAGTCTCCAGCTTAGTTCCCGGGTTACATACCATCCTGTAGTGCAGCCGCTACACACACTTAATGGCTCTCTCCTCACACCTAGTCTGAGAGGGTCAAAAACATCTTCTCGAGCATGAAGAGCTGAGTTTGGACCCCCAATACCCACATGAAAGCTGGGCATGGTAATGTGCACCTAGAGCCCCATCACCAATGGGCACGGGGATAAGTGGATCCTGAAGGCTAAACAGCCACCCTAACCAGCTGCAATGACGAGCTTCAGAAGAGACAGTGAAAAATGAAAAAGATACCCCAGGTCAACCCATGTGCACGAATGTACCTCCCTCATACACACATGTACACACACATGCATGCAAACACCACACACATACAAGCATGCATGCATGCACCCCCCTCGTACACACATATGTGCATGAATGCACCCCCAGTACACACACATGCACACACATATGCATACAAGCACCACACACACAATCATGAATGAATGCACCCCCCACACACACACAGTCAAGCATTCAAGAATATACTGCCTTATGCATATGCATACACATACACACACATACACACACACACACATACACACACACACGCACACACCACAGACATGCCCATGATTAATGAATCATGATGCTGGCTCTCCCAGCCCTTCCTCATAGCTCTCACCTAATGAAAGACAGCACACTCCTCCTGTGCCCCTGAAGTCCACCAATTCCTAAAAACACCTCTGAGGGAAAATCAGTTTGCTGACTTGTATTTCTCACTTAAGCTATGGCTGAGTATCTATGTAGACTATTCCAGGTGGTGACTTTGCTGAACATACACCGAAGATAACTGGTGAAAATTGGATCTCATTTTAATCAATATGCTAAACAGGGAGTTGTGTACAGTGGTAAATTGTCCCTGGTCCACCAAAACCTTTTCCCCCACTCAATGCCTGGCTCCTGAAGACTCTCCTTTCCCTTGTTCCCATGTGAGGAGGGCGGTGGCGCTGCGGCAAGGAGTGGGAGCAAAGGAGAGGAGTGGACCCTTTTCCTGCAGTAGAGACAAGCCCATTCCCTCCAGAGCCCCAGTGTGGACAGTAATCCTGGAGCGCAACAACATGGACGTCTCCCTGAGCAACCTGGTCGTGTCATTGGGCCAGCTTCTGAAGGGAGAAAAATGTCAATTTAAGCCACTTTATCTTGGCATTTCTTTTAAAAGCTTAGACTTTTCTCTTAAGACTCATCTTAATATTAAATGAATGTTTAAGTGCAGGTACCTGAGGAGGCTAGAATAAGGTGTTGGATACCTTGGGGTTGGAGATACAGGCAGTTGTCAGTCACCTTAATGTAAGTTCTGGGAACCAAAACCAGGTCCTCTTCGAGTGCAGAATATGCCCTTACCCATTGAGTTGTCTTTCCAGCCCCCTTGGACTTTATCTTAATATACAAACATGGCTTAATACTCAACAATCTTCTATATTTTATGACAGACTTACCACACAGCCCAGGCTATCCTTTAACTTCCTGCATTCCTCTGGCTTGGCTGAAAACAACCCCTCCTGCCTCACAAGTGCTGGAATTACAAGTATGCACTATCACAACCTTATGATTTTAGGCCACTAAAGATTGCTGCAATTTGCCTAAGCACCAGGGCTCTGTGACTGTAGAACGGGTGGGGGCACTAATTAGGCAGAGCCTTCCCTAAAGCGCACACCAGACCCTCTGAAAAGCTGGTGTCCCTCCCGCAACTGAGAGGCTTTTTGTGGGCAGGGGAGGTGGGGGTTGGTTCAAGACAGGATTTTTCTGTGTAGCCCTGGCTATCCTGGACATAAACCAGGCTGACCTCAAACTCACAGAGATCTGCCTGCCTCTGCTTCCTAAATGTTGGGATTAAAGAATTGCGCCACCATCACCCATGAGAGTTTTCTTTAGGGCTGAAAAGAAGCAATGGTGGCAGGTAGGCTTTTTAAAATACATGCCATCAAAATCAAAACAAAACGAAAGATTTCTCAACAAGAACTCCAACGGGCAGAGTTCTAACCTTTTAGCTGTCTGAAACAGCCTTGTGCAGGGGTTCTCGCTCAGTGGCAGAGCATGTGGCTCATCTGTGCAAAACCATGGGTTCGATCCCCAAAGTTACAAGATAAAATATGAAACCAAAGTGTGTTCGGAGGTTTGAGAATGTGTGCAACACAGCCTTTGAGTCTTACATAATGAGGCTACAGAGCCAGGAACCTTTGTACCACGTCAGTAGGAAATGGTCATCTTTTCCCCAAACACGAGTCCTGATTACTTAAGAGCGACGCCAACTGTCTCCTACCTCACTTTGATCAGTGGCTTCCCATTTATTTGCCTACAGACTCCTTTGAGAATGTTCTCTCCGCATGAAGTATTGGGGAACATGCAGATGAGAAGCCGTGCTTATGAAGACAGCACAGGTCACATACATGTCGTCGCAGCTCACCTCCCTCCACCACTGGCAGTCAGCAAAGCACTCCCTATTTAAAAGTTTCTGTTCCAAAGCTTTCACCCACAAAATACGTTAGGCCAATGAGGAAATGTGCGCCACAGAGGGGAAAGAGCTTCTATAAATAAGTGTGGGAACACGTGTGGTGCCTCCAAGTGTTGCCACAGCGGGTTTTATTTCCCCTCTGTTCCCACATTGTGGTCTTATATTGAGTATTAGATATCTCTGTGGCCATTGTGTGGCCTGGATTCCCGCCAGGCTTCCTGTGAAGTGTGCAATCAATGCTCTCACTTCACTCCATCTCACTCAAAAACATCTTAAAGTTGGGGGGTGAAGGAGGCCACCCAGTTCTTTATCAGAAGCTCAACACAGGGTCGGTGCCTGCCCCATCCGTAGCTGCTGCCACTCAGAAACAAAGTGGTGTAGATGATTAAAAAGACTGGGCCCTCATTTCATCCCATCACCTCAATTCTCACAGCACCCCTCCAAGGTGAGCGCAATTCTAGCCACAGCACAGACCCGACAACACATTCCCCTGGTGTGTATTAGGAACTGCCTTCCACAGTAAAGATCACACAGTTGGCCACACGCTGGGTGGGGTGGGCGGGGTGGGAGACAAACAGACCTTATCAGAACACACACAGCCCAGGCTTCTAGCCGGGAGTCACACCCTTCATTCTGGGTTAACGCAGAATCTAGAAAACAATATATGACAGAGGCAATAACTTCTACCTCTTCTTTCTCATCACCTGACTCCTGAGGACCAATCTCCACTTAATCAACCTCAGCTGGGACATTCCAGAAGCAAAGGGCAGAAAACGTTAAGTACTGTAGGTACGCTTCACTGTGTGTGAAACACGCACCCCTGTGTTTCCCTATATGCACCCCTGTATATTTCACGGCATGCACCTCTTGTATGTTTCCCTAAAGGCACCTATAGACACCCCTGTGTGTTTTACTACACACACACACTCTTGTGTGTTTCTCTATAGGCACCCCTGTGTGTTTTACTACACAAAACACACACACACACACACCCTTGTGTGTTTCCCTACACGCACCAGTGTCTGCTGATTTCCCTTTGATGTTTTGCTTTGACTTTTTTTTATTTGTGTTCTGGGGTGGGTGGGTTGTTTTTAAGACAAGGTTTCACTATATATCCTTGACTATCCTGGAACATGCTATGTAGACCAGGCTAGCCTCTAACTCAAAGTGACATGCCTGCCTTAGGCCGCCCCAAGTACTGAGATCAACAGTAACCACCACCACACTCTAGTGTAAAGGGAACTCAAGAAAGGATCTGGTTGGTTCAAATGCTGGAAGACAGGTTTGTGTCAAAACTGTTACCAGTCAAAAAAGATTTCATGGAAGGGGCAGTATTTAAATATGGATACCATTTCCACAGGCAGAAAAGTCTGGATAACAGCTACTGAGAGATGAGACAATATACAATGGTATAAGACTGCATCATATAGAGGCATAGGTTGTAACCATCTTGATCTATATAAGAACATTTTGCAACATTCCCACAGTGCACTCCCTAGGTGTATATTAAAGCATGCCTATGTACATACACATATGTGTGTATACCCACTCTGCTGAAGCATCCCAGACAGACCAACCATGCTTGCTCTTGCCAGGTGCAACAGGAACCCGGGTGAGTGGTCCTGTTGTAAGTGCCCCAAGAAGGGGTTTTCCATCTCCACTTTGATTCGCAGTCCCCAAAGATGGCAATTTCCTGTTTTCCCAGCGCTGCAGAAAAGCTCCCCAAATATAGTCTGCTATGCAGCAAAGCCTCATCACAGACACAAAGATACCAGAGGGAACCTGGCATGAGAGCTGCTGCATACTCAAGGAAAGGCGGGACTGTACATATTTAACACATGCTCATGGCTGAACACAAATGCGTGGGAAAGAGAAGCCCCAAAGCCTGCTTATTTTGTAATCAGAAAACACTCCCTGTAAGTCATCTGTTTGCTCCTGGACTCTCAGAACAAAAGACAGACCTGTATCTCTCCACTAGGTACTTCTCAATAGCTGTAAATGGAAAATGGCTCTAGTCACCCCATAAGTGCTGGGGCGGGGGTGGTCTGTGATGTCAGTGGCATAGGTGGGGAAAGAGAGTTGCAGGGAGTTTGCCAACACAGGGGCACATCCATCAGCTGTGTATCTTCTAACACCCCCAGAGAAATGAGAAGCTCACAAGGATGGGCAGTGATGGTAAGTGCTCAAGTCAGGTGTCTGTATCGGCAAACCAGCTGCCATTTCAGTGGTTCCCAGGTTGCTGATTCTCCTTGATATCTGTGCTTGGGCAGCTTCAGACTGTATCTCCTCCTGGGCACAAGAAAGTGATGTTTTGCCTTTCTGTGGTGAGTAGTAAAGGCAGTGGTGGTTCTAGTCCTGGCCCTGCTGACCAGGGGCAGCAATCTTTCCTTACCTTTCCACAGCCCACTAACTCGTGAGCGAGCGAATGGCCTGCTGTGCTTTCAGAAAGAACAAGGAAGCTAGCTCAGTGAAAACAATGCTTTCCATCCACGAGGACCTGAGCTGGGACTCCCAGCAACCACTTAAAAGTCAGACATGTCAGCATGGGCCTCTGGCACTGGAGGACAGAGGTTAAACAGGTCCCTGAAGCTCGCTGGCTCAGCAACGTTGCCAAAGGGTGAGCTCCAGGTTTAGTGATGGATCATGCTTTTAAAAAGAAGTAATGTGTGTCTGGGGAGATTTTTTTTTAACTCTTACTCTTTGCTCTTTGGGGGTCCATTACCCAGCTCCCAAATAAATACGTGGAGACTTACTCTTTCTTATGAATGACCAGCCTTAGCTTGGCTTGTTTCTAGCCAGCTTTTCTTAAATTATCCTATCTACCTTTTGCCTCTGGGCTTTTATCTTTCTCTATTCTGTTCTTACTTCATTGCTGGTAGTGTAGCTGAGTTGCTAGTCCCTAATGTCATCCTCTCCTCCTTTTTTCACTTCTATCTCTTCTTTTTCTCCTTCTATTTATTCTCCCTGCCTATCTTTTCTCCTGCTTAGCTATTGCCCATTCAGCTCTGTATTAGACCAATAGGTGTTTTAGGCAGGCAAAGTAACACAGTTTCACAGAGTTAAACAAATGCAACATAAAAAATGCAACACATCTTTGCACCATTAAACAGATATTCCTCAGCATAAAAGAATGTAACACATCTTTAACTCATATCCCACAATAGGAGATGGGTCAGTGGATAGAGCATTTGCTGTGTGGATTGGCCTTTAGAGTCCCAGAACCATGTAAAAGTCAGGCAGGGGTGATGACTGTCTATTAATCTAATATGTGGGAGGAAGACATAGGGGATCCCTGGGGAAAGTTGGCTAACTAGACTAGTTAAAATTAGTGAGCTCCAGGCTTAGCTAAAAATCCAGCCTCGATAAAGTGGAGAATGATCAATAAATACATACCATGTCAACTTTGAACCTGCAGCACCCACACATGCAAACCTGCATGCAGGCTGAACACACACACATACACACACACAATTTAAGAAGCTGACTCAGCAATTAAGAGTGCTTACTGCTCTTCCCAAGGACCTGGGTTCAGTTCTTGACACTTATGTCAGATAGCTAACAACCACCTGTAATTATATATGTGCATACATACATACATATATATATACATATATTATGCTGGATAGTATTATGTCAACTTGACATAAGCTAAATTCATATGAGAGGAGGGAACCTCAATTAAGAAAATGCTGTAAGATTGAGGTCTATAAAAGCCTTTCTGACATCTTCTTAATTAGTGATTGATGTGGGAGGGACCAGCCCTTCGTGGGTGGTATCATCCCTGCCTGAACTGGCCTTCCACAGATTGGTGAATACCCCAACTATCATCATAGAGCCATCATCCAGTAAATGATGAACCAGTTGCAGAGATCCACAATCAAGCATCAGGCTGAGCTACGGGAATCCAATCGAAGAGAGGGAGGAGGGAATATATGAGCAAGGCAGGTCAAGATCATGATGGAGAAAGCTACAGGGACAGCTGGTCCAAGATTGTGGAAACTCATGACTGACAGCTGTCGAGTCTCCATGGGACTGAACTAGGCCCTCCATATGTGGGAGACAGTGGTGAAGCTTGCACTATCTGATGGGCCCAGTAAGACCAGGATCTACCCCTGGTGCATGAGCTAGCTTGTTGGAGCCCATTCCCTAGGGTGGGATGCCATGCTCAGCCCTAATTCAGCGGGAGGGCTTGGTTCTGACCCAACTTAGTATACCAACTTTGCTGATTCCCCATGGGAGTCCTTACCCATTGGGAGGAGTGGATGGGGGATGGGCTGGAGGGGAGGAGATGGGGGCAGGAAGAGGGGTAGGAGGAAGAACTGTAGTTGGAATGTAAAATAAAGAAAAAAAAGATTTTTTAAAAAAAGGAAAGAAAGCAGGCTGAGCAAGCCGCACTCCTCCATGGCCTGTGTATCAGCTCCTGCCTCCAGGTTCTTGCCTTGCTTGTGTTTTGTCCTGACTTCCTTCACTGATGAACAGTGATATGGAAGCCTCAGCATGGTCAGCCTACTGGGGGTCACTCCTTAAAGAAAACTGACTGCCCCTCCCTCGGAAGCCATCAGTCAGCAATAGCTCCTCAGCTAGGGGTGGGGGGCTCACAAGCTCCTAGTCCCTGGTACTTAAACGTTGGCTGACTTCATGAGGGCAATGGTCCCCTCCCCCATCCTCCCCAACTCTGGTTTTCACAGTCTTTCTTGGGCAGAGGGGACATAGCACTATTTTATGTATTGTCCCAGAAAACCATGCTTCTTGGTAGCATTATATTTGGATTTTACTTAAGAGCAACTAAAAGAAAAATACACCAGTCTTTGCAGCCAAAGTGCCACCTTCGTGGTCACAGGTCTTCACATTCATTTTCCAGAGCCCTAATCCTTGGGCCATGGCAGGATTATTGCCCCAAGTATTTCACCCATGATTAACAACATTCAATAAAGAATTGTGCCAGATGAACTCCTTTAATCCCAGCACTCATGAGGCAGAGGCAAGCGGATCTTAGTGAGTTCAATGCCAGCCTGGTCTACAGATTAAATTTGAGGACAGCCAAGGCTACACAGGGAAATTCTGTCTTGAACCCTCCCCAAAAAAGAAATTGCTTATGGATTCACCTCAGTGTGTGCTCTAACTGGCTTTCTGTGGGTGTGATAAACACCATGACGCAAAGCAACTGGGAGAGGAAAGGGTTTATTCCCTCTTACCTTCCACAGTCCATCGTCTAGCAAAGCCATGGCAGAAATGGTGGAGAAATGCTACTTACAGGCTTGTTCCATTCCGGGCTTACTCGGCTACGTTTCTCAAATGCCTAGGCCCACCTGTTCAGGGTTAGATCCACCCACAGCGTTCAGGTTGGATCAGTTAGTAATTAAGAAAACACACCACAGGCTAATCTGATGTAGTCCCTCCATTGAGATGCCCCCTTCCCAGGTGTGTCTGGGTTTCTGTAGTTGACAGGAAGTGTGTCTGTATTTCATATTCCACAGATAGGCCTCTGTACGCAATATATGTGCTAGATTCTTGTCCTCAGAGGCTCCTGGTCTAGGAAGAGCTGGATTGATTGAGAATAGTTATTGACAATTATAGCACATATTCCAAATTTCTGTTTTGTAAAGTTTTGGTGACATTCGTGACACACTTCACATTAATCTTGTAGCTTCATCCGTGCCCACCATCAAAAGACCAAATGCTGATGTAAAGACCGTCTTCTAGCTAGCTTTTGCAGAAACAGTTCTCTGATGTTTGGCTTTAGCTAGAAGTTTGGGATTTGGGCTGGTGACTTAAATAGCTTTCAACTTAAAACGTATTTTATCAGTTCAAAGTGGCCCAATTTCTCTAACAATGAAAATGGGCAGGCAAAGAGCACTAATATAGTAGAAGGAGGGCCACACCACTCATTAAAGCCTTCATGTGCTGATTGACAGTTCTTTGGAGTCACACAGGCATGGGCAAGGAAAGAAGGGTCAGGTAATCTCACAGGGCTGCGGTTTATTAGCAAGTCCGGTATTGAATTTTACAAGGAGAAACTGAGTGCTGGGGCACAGCCCGGTGGAAGACCACTTGCTGGACAAGCAATTCCCCAGCAGCGCAAAAAGAAGCCAAACTCAACAATTGTGGGTAATGTAGGAGGAAACAGCTGACTCTAACCCTGTCTCACTAATCTGACATCACTAGCCTGTGGCATTCCCTCCACGCCAACTCTTTGAACTGCCTTTTGTGCCTTTACTCAAACAATACTTAGGGAGCCAACGCCGCATGCTACCTGTTCAGGGCCCTGCAAAAGAAGCAAGAACCAGATGAACCACCTGCTTCATAGAGATTGAGATTCATGGGAAGAGATAAAAAAGAGACAGAATACGAAATATGAGCCCCATCAGGCGATGGTGTTAACTGTCATGATGAACTACAAAGATGGATAAGGAGACTGAAGGCGACAATGGGGAGAGGGTATGCCCCAGGAAGGACTCTGCCATCAGAGAGACACCTGCAGAAAGATGGAGGGGCTCCTGCACATCGAAAGGGTTTCCCAAAAGGAGAATAGATATGTGCAGCGGTGCTGAGGCAGGGGCATTGCTGCCCAGGCTTGAGAAACAGCCAAGGGGAAAGGTGACAAGGTGCATCAAGGAATAATGTCAGACGGGGAGGGACCATGGCACAGAAGGCATGGGGAAGAACAGGGTAGGATTTGTTTTGGCGCTTTCGTGAAGGGACTGTGAGGCAGTGGGCTGGATGGAGGGCTACGACTGGAAGCTGCTGTCAGCAACGGCTAACACACATGACAGGGACGAGGGGGGCAGCAGTTTCTAGAACACTCCAAAATAACACCCAGAAAGTTTGTTGGGATAGGACGAAGGGCTTACAAGAACCGGGTGACTACGGGCATTGGATATTTCCTTGCTCACACACAGAATATGGACGAATGATTCCAGAAAAATCCTGCAGCAGCTTGAAGGCACACACTAAACAAAGGTGTGGACTGGCCCTAGATCTGTGAGCTTGAGGCTGGCTGTACAGCCCCTCCTCTGGAATTGGCGTCCCAGAGGACATTCAAGAGTCCTCTGTTCTTGGGTATATTTCCGTTGTCCCCATGGTCCAACAACCTTTGTTTTGTTTTGGGGAGGAGGTGGGTTTTTGTTGTTTGTTTTCCCTTCAGCAGTGAAATTTGGGGCTTTATTGTGCAGGACAGAGGCCACAATTCTGCCTGTCCCACCCCCAAACTTTTACACTGTTAATGCCCTGAGATCCCTGGCAAGCCCCTTGTAATCTCTACTGAGTCTGAAGAGAGTGTGATGGGAAAGCTGTAAGCGTCCTTAACACGCGGGCATCCTGGTTGACAGTCCACCTTACACTGCAGGTGAAAATCATCTGGTGTTCACCATTAGGCTAACTTTTCCCTTCTTAAATATCTTTTTTTTCCCCTGAATAAGGCAATTGATGCCTTTTCTCTCCCAGGAGCCTGTATAAAACCTTCTGGGTCTTTCTTTCATATTTATATATTTAGTTTTGCTTTTATTGAGCTATACATTTTTCTCTACTCCTCTCCCTTCCTCTCCCTCCCCTTCTATCCTCTCCATGACCCCAAAACCCCCAATTTACTCAGGAGATCTTGTCTTTTTCTCCTTCCTATGTAGATCCATGCATGTCTCTCTTGGGGTCCTTTTTGTTGTCTAGGTCCTCTGGGGTTGTGGACTGAAGGTTTATTTTTCTTTGTCTAAAAGTCACTTATGAGTACATATTACATTTGTTTTTCTGGGTCTGTATTACCTCACTCAATATGATGTTTTCTAGATCCATCCACTTGCCCGCAAATTTCAAGATGTTATTTTTTTTTCTGCTGTGTAGTAATCCATTGTGTAAATGTACCACATTTTCTTTATCCACTCTTCAGTCAAGGGGCATCTGGGTTGTTTCCAGGTTCTGGTTATTACAAACAATGCTGCTATGAACATAGTTGAGCCTATGTCCTTGTGGAATGATTGGCATCCTTTGGGTATATACCCAACAGTAGTATTGCTGGGTCTTGAGGTAGGTTGTTTTCTAACTTTCTGAAAAATCACCATACTGATTTACAAAGTAGCTGTGCCAGTTTGTACTCTGACCAGCAATGGAGGAGTGTTCCCCTTGCCCCACATCCTTCCCCACATGAGCTGTCATCAGTGTTTTTGGTCTTGGCCATTCTTAGAGGTGTAAGATGGAACCTCAGAGTTGTTTTGATTTGCATTTCTCTGATGCCTAAGGACATTGGGCTTTTCCTTAAGTGCCTTTCAGCCATTTGAGATTCATCTATTGAGAGTTCTCTATTTAGGTCTATACACTGCTTTCTTTATTGGATTATTTGTTCTTTTGATGTCAAGTTTCTTGAGTTCTTTATATATT